>JAQGAP010000269.1:0-44734 GCA_034697805.1 Orchesella bifasciata
CTCACTTGGTTTCACTAAAATTTCACTCTACCTTTAATGTCTTAATTTCAAAGAATCTGTAAAATCTTAATCAAAACTGAATTATATTAATGTAGGTTACACTACCCAAGATGACGACGAACGAGGACACTACTTTTAATACTTGTACAAGGAGTTTTAATTCATGTAGAAAATAAAGGCCCTGACAGTCTGACTCCCTGACACCAGATTACTTACGGAGTGTTGTTCTTGTTCAGACGAGCTGTAGAATAGTTGTAATTGCTGTATATATACGGGAGATTTAATTGTTGAATTGGATTCAAACAACGCGACACCGGACAATCCAGACAATCTTATACAGAAATAAATTGCATAGAATAAACTTCCTATTAAACATCATCAAATAGGAATTTAGTCTGTTCTGATGAGCTATAATTTTTTGGTTTTTGATGGATTAGCTCGTTTTAGTGCTTTAAATAAGGTGCTGTTTTTTCTCGACGTGAAATGGTAAATGCCTTAAATGAAGAATTCTAATTTACATTTGAAACTTTAAAAAGCATATTCCATTAATGCACGTTCAGGTGGATATATGCTTAACAAAGTTGTTTCGGGTTACCCCGTGTCGCTTTCAACATGGCTGCATATATCGGAGAGCAAAAATGTTTGACTTCCTGTATTATGAAAGTTGCAATTGAACAAATTGATGTAAATGTTGTATGTATGTGTAATTGGCGAATTATATTGATGAGATGACAAAGTGAATCTTAATTGACGAGTACTAGCAGTATTTTTATTACAAATAACAGCAGTAAATGAGGACAAATGATACTCCCCATATAACTTAATCTATTAACATCTAACAAATATTCTTAAAATTCTAAGATCTGTACACTTTACATTTATACATTTATCTCCTCAGTAATTGATTTCTAATGTGATAATCAGCCGACCTTGTAAGTTACTAGTCGCATGTATATATGTACATTAAGCAGTATCCAGTTTTCTTTACACAACTTACATATTATTTTAAAATCAAATATTTATTTATAATAATTAAAACAGACAAATGTCACAAGTCGCAGTCTAGCACATAATTATTGGATTCTGTAATTTAGCAAAATGCTGGTTCAAGCGGGACAAGATTCGTGCTTGCTTCATTGTGTCTACATAATAATAAACTTACTTTCACCTCAATTCCAACTCGTAGCTCATTATCAGCAATTCTCATGTCCGTTCATCAAGTATAAAACTTTGAGAAGCAGTAGTATTTTATTTTCGTTTCACCATGTCGAAGGAACAGTAGCACAGCACAACTCGTCGTGAGGCTTGTAAATAGTATATATATATATATAGATATACACGGCCGTTCCTTACAGCCCACGGTTTATTATTTGTTCTTGGATGCAGTAGTACTGAACAATTGTTCATATGTAAAAAACGAGCATCATTCGCACAATCACATTGTAAGACTTAAGGACTACGTTATTACTAAACCCTACCCTACCACCTTCGTATAAAGTTGTACAACATTGTTTAAGTAAATCATCAGACATGGAGACAACCATGTCACTTTGTTGCAGACAGCAGAAACAAATCACACAGCCACAACCACTACATCTTTATTTACAACTAATCCCTATATTATTATAATAATTAAAACAATCGTTCAGAACAACTTGTACTCATCGTCAGTTACATCTATAACAGGCATATATATATTTACACTTTTACAAGCACACGAGTGTTTATCAGCATTTTGAACATGCTACTTGCAAATGTAAAATTCTTTTGTATTTAAAAAGTGAACCCTTGTCCATTTCGAGGAAGGTTACACTGAGTGCTACCATCAATGCTATTTCCAGCTACATAATGTTATTATGTAAAAGTATTTGTATGTAATTATCTAAATGTTCATCATCATCTGCCTGTGTTGTGAAAAAGCATACACAGACTGGACCGAGGCGTTAGCAGGGAGGATTTAATAATAATAATTGATGGGTAGAAATACACTGACGAAACAATCCTTCCTTCCTAATGCTTGTTTCTGCTGCCGGCACTCCGACTTCTCGCGATGCTGTAGAAGCTATCGTAGTTGCAATTAGAGTGAAGCATATACTTGCTGGAGGAGTTGTCAGGTGCTGAACACTGAAATAAGACTTGAGCGACAATGGCAGCCACCTTCTGCTCCAAAATGTGACTCATGACAAGTGACAGCAGTCTTGGCTCATGTTGTACAAAAAGTGCTCGATTGTCAGGATGTCTGGCTAGATTAAACAGGGTCGTGGCAGCCCTACGAAGCATGTCCAAACTAGTACCCATCGCCTCTGGGTTATCCCGCAGCACTTGGAACCCGTGGTTTATTGAAATATTATTTGCGTTCACTTCCGCCTGTAAAAAGAATGATGACAAATTTAGAATTTTTAATAATTAAACGCAAATGGTTTATAAGAAGATGATCCACTATATTAGATCCTATTTGAAAAACAAGAATGTATAAATTACCTGCTCGATGAATGAGATAAGGAGGGAAATGCACGGATTTTGGAGTGCAATCGTTCTCGCTACACCAGAGTCTGCAGCCGAGAGGTAGGACAAGAGATTGATGGCAAACTCTCTCATAACTTGATCCTCTGAGGGACACAAGCTGCGGCAAAGTAACTGACACAATCTCTCTATTCGCGAGTAAGGTGGAGTAGCTAACAATAAATCCATGTTGCCTTGCGTCACGCTCAGTTTACACAAAGCTTCAATTGCCAATCGTTGAGGAGATAGGCTGGATTTTAGGCCAAGGGTTGGAAAGGGATCTTGTCCATATGCTGCTGGACATGTAGCCCAGTGTAGTAGGCCATCCAAAATTGGCCTTGAAATCTCTTCTGAAAACTGACTCAGATCCATTTGACCAGAAATATTGGCAATCATGACGAGGACGTGTTCCCTCACGTGGTGAACATACTCCCACCACCACTCATTGTCTCCACTTAAACTTGTACAGGAATCACTATCAATATCTACAGCACCACCACCACCACTGCTTGTGCCGACTGCTGCTGGGGATACTGAGCCGACATCTTGCTGCTGCTGCTGCTGCTCTGCGTCTTTAGTCTCCACTTCCTTCTGTTCTGTCAGTATATCGAATGGCTCATTTTCAACTACTTTTGGTGGCACTTGCTCTGCAAGGCTAGTGTCGTTTCCGTTTGTTTCGTTCCCGTTGGAATCTACATTCGGCAGTTTGCTCGTTGGTTTACCCTTTAACGGGTGCTCATGATAAATCAAAAGCAACTTGCCAAGTAAGCTCAAGAATGGAATGCTTTTGCCAAACTCGCCGTCATTTCCTGGCACAAACGTCAAATTACGAAGAATGTTGAAGATTGAAAGGCATCTTCGTGCGAGAGCGTCTTGTGTTTCAGTGACTTGGTACAAACTCGGCTCGTCCCTAGTGTAGCACTCGTCCTCAAAATCTTCCATTTTCTTACGCTTGAGCGTGGACCCATGGTCCACCACTAAAATACTGCCAATCTTGACACAATTTCGCGCAGTAGCTGCTGCTGCTGCTGCTTCCCCACTGCTCCCATTATCCTCACAACTTGTCTCATCACAAGAATTAGCGGTGGACAAGTTAGAGGCGTCTGCAAGAGGAACGCCAGGCAGAATCTCACTGCTACTACCACAGGTATCTTCCACCGTTGCACTGCCATTCACAGCAACAGCAATATCGTCGGTATCCATCATAGACGAGGATTCGTCACTGTCAGGAAGCCCGTTGACACGCCTTCCACACCCTTCCTCATTGTCGTCGTCATCATTTTGAGGCACCTCTTGCTTTAGCCTGTCCAAAACTTGGTCCAATTTTCTCAACTTTCTACTGTTTTGTTGAAGGGCTGGGGTAAATGGAGAAGCTGAAGTGGGGTTAGACGTATTTGCTGGCAAAGGAACGGAATGTAGTTCACAGTTGTTTATGTCATGACCTTTCACGCCATTTTCACTGTTATTATCATTCTCCCCCTCGCCGTTCGGACATAAGGTATTTTCCACCGGCTCAGTCTTGCTAACAACACAACTACTGCTTGTCCCATTAGCACTATCTTCACCACCGCTACAAGTACTATTATTATTACCAACACTTCCCCCTATACTCAACTTCTTACTTTGTCCTTGAGCTCCACTCTTGTCCGGAGCAGATAACGAAAGGATGCTCTCCACTTCATTTGGCAACTTGGTTTCACAACGATACAAATCCAGGTTCAGTTCACTATCGTCACTAGCATGTACCATATGATGCGTATAATCACAGTCTTGGGGCTCAGTTTTGATTTGAGACGCCAGTTGGTCAGGTTGGTGGCAGGCGACATCAGCGTCACTTGTTCTTCTCCTTTTCAGTCTCGACCTTGATCGGGAAGGAGATGTTTCGTGCTGGATGAGACGCACTACAGGAACAATGTTCAAGTCTGCTGTGAAAGACGTGATCACATGCTTCGTGAGCTCCATTAGCCCACCGCAAGAGTTTTGTGCAGCGAGATCTTGCTCACTTAGGCCATGGACACCACCTTCCCACTTTTCCTCGTCGTCCCAATCCCTTGGCCCAGGTAGAACGAAGGGCTCGTCATCTTTGCCCACGAACCCTACAGTCTTGCGACTAATACGACTCACCATTGTATAATTGGTAGTTCCTTGAAGGACCAACGTCCGATGGCCGTCACGGGGGAATTTCTTACGAGGAGTTCCCAGATCTGGCTCTTCCTCCTCGCCGTTTTCCCCTCTGTCATACCACTTACTTTGTCTCTCCTATAATAAATAAATCCATGTTACAAACATTCAAACATTAACATCAAAGTGAAAGCAATAAAAAACTGCATAATGTGGGATTTAATGAGACGATTTGTGTAAAAATTATGCTGTATAGATGATTCATACCTGACAGCTCTCCTTTTCTTCACCGATTTTCTCTGCGTTCATTTCGATTCCAATTGAGTTGCCGAAAATGAGAAAGAGTGCTCGTCGTAAGTGTTCAAGAAGAATGTCAAGAAGTCCCGGCAGGTAGGTGAGAGAGAAGTAGGAAATGGAATGGTCATCGTATAGAAGCACGTTGAGAACATCAAGGGCCCAAGTTGTTTCGGCAAGTAAGCCTGATTTAAGACACATCATAATTCTCCATGCCTCCAATGGTGCCACATCGTTTTTGTGCAGCTTTTTCCGGCGAGAAAGTACCGGCGTTACACCCTCAACACTGTCTGGAGGAAATACAATCTCCTTCTTTGTCGCAACTGGGGGTGGGGCTGCTGCCAACGGAAGGCTGGTGGAAGCAGACACTTGAGGTGGTGGAGCGCATGGGAATGTAGCTTGAATAGGGGCGCCCGGCTGCTGTGATAACGTAGTTACAGCATTTACAGGAATTGCACTAGAACTTTTTCCGCCAGCAGGAGGACTGGCAGCTCCTAACCCTGGTGTTGATGACTGCATCACTCCAGGTGAACCTGGTCCGTACTGTTTGTACATTTCGTTTTTTCCAGGAACGGAAGGAAATGGTGCTCTTGTTGGTCCACTTCGCCCTTGTACATTTGGCGGTGTCCACGGTAGAGAGGATGCATTTCCTGGGGAAGTTGCTCCTCCAGGTGCTTGTGGGGGGCCTGGAGGAGGCGTTCCTTGTGTGCCTGGGCCGTACCTCGACGTTGCATGGTCTGGTGGAGGCGAAGCATGTGGCCATTGACCAGTTCCCGATGACGCCGGAGGCATCGTTGGCGCTCCTGACGCTCGTCCACCAGCAGACATGGGAGGAGATTGAGGAGTTGAGTTGGAAGGCCATGCTGGAGGAGGCGTAGACTGCGGAACAGTTGTAGAAGGTGGCGTCTGTGCTGACGTCGGGGATTGGCCTGGAGGTGGAGTGCCAAGTGGAGGCAAGCTTGACCCAACATTTGGAGGGCCACCTGGATATGGTCGAGGATGTGGAGGATATTGCCCACTGCTTCCGGGCCAACCTGCAACAACAATATTGCATTATTATATCACGCTAACAAAATGCATTGCTTAACAAGACAGCTTACAAGGACGTTCCTCCTCTTTTTCATACATCTACAAAACTGTCTTGCTCGTAAACGCTTAGAAACTAATATGCAATAATATTCTAAAGAATCAGACTTAAGCAAATGCAAACTATATCGATTGTAGAATGCCTTTAAAACTTTTCAAATACAAAACTTTGAGAATAATATTGATAAATGAATTGATATTCTAAAATCTACGATAATATGAGAATAAAAGCATTTAAAGAAAATAGATAAATCATGAATTAAATCCATATCATGCAAAGGCGTATCTTGTCTATTGTCTATGAACTATGAGTGCATTAACAATAACATTAATTTACATATTGTATTATGATAGTGGGGAAGTAAGCAAAGCAGTTCCACGAAAAAGAACAATAACAGCTTGTTTACGCATTATGTATACTTTGTTCCATTTTCAATCGGTTCAGATGAAACAAAAGGAACAATGAGTGAAAGCTCTATACAATTCAACTATTCATTTCATTTGGTCTTGGGCAAAGTAACTTTAAAAGCCTTGAGAATAAACTAAACAATAAGGGTATGTGGTTGGAACTGAAGCAGTTCATGCAAGGATCGTCAAGTCATGCAGAATAGCCAGAATGTGAACCGGGTCACTAGGTATACCTTCGGAAGGTGTCCAAATCGGTTTATTAAGAGTGTTATGGGGTGTAGGTGCTTGTGGTAAAGAGATGCTAGAAGGCTGGTTCGAATGGTGAGGTGCAGACAGCAAACTAGGTGTAGACACTGTAGGAGATGGCGAGGGGCTAGACCGGCTAGGTGTCCCACTTCCGTGATCCCGCCCGCCCGTCGCCCCTCCACTACTACTACTACTGCTGCTTGGAGGGTGATACATATAACCTCCCTTAGTACCCTGACCATCTGCGCAAGACACATAGTACACATTTCGCTATACATTACAATATTCAAATGGCATTCAACCGTGTGCCTACTTTCAAATAGACACAATATACTACAAGGACAATCTGCCCAATTTGCCCAACCAATACAATTATTGCTACGATCGATCAATTTTCATCTAAACAACTGAAAAACAAACTGATGCAAGGTGAAGCCTGAACCCTGATGAGCTATAGATCCTTTCGAGTTTGCTACTTCCTGCTCAGTTTTTAACTTACCATATGACGGCATTCTTTGTTGAGGTGGTATCGGTTGTCCCTGCCCCTGTGGAGGATAGTTTGGATAGGATTGAGAACCAGAGGTTGTCCCTGATCCTGGTGGCTCTTTTCCAGGTGGGTAGTCCAATCTCCTATTCTGACTCCCATGAGGTGGGGGCATATGTTTAGAGGCACTGGTAGCTTGCTGAGAAGACGGCTGTCCACCAGACATGGGAGAATAACCCTGTGATCAATTCAGAGTGAGAAATTCTCATTTTATATTGCAATTTAGAATCGCCTTATATCCTTCCTTAAAGAAGATAGATCAAAGTCAAACTGACCTGTTCATTGGGCAGTGGAGGTTGGGAATGGTAATAATCCTGATTTGTGTAGCCATTTGGTGGAGTATGCCCAGGAGCCCCGCTACTAGGTGGGTAGGGAGGTATTCTCGCTTGATGAGGTGGCACACCGCCAGATGCATGGGGTGGGTAGCTTACTGTACCCGATGCTGCAGCAGGTGGAGGTGGACCCATACTGTACCTCTCATCTGTTACTGCCCCTGAGCTGGGCGTCGCACCAGAGTTAGGGGGTTGCTGACTTGCCGGTTGGCTTTGGTGTGGACTTGGACCTTGTGCTGGGTACCCAGACTGTGCAGGTGGTGTCGAACTTGACGAACTAGACTCTGGATATGGATACATGGGCCGACCAGGCCCTGATGCAGGGTAGCCAGTTGGACCAGCGTAACCCTGTTGATTGTATGCCTCCTGAGGTTGCCGACCGCCGTACTGATCCCCGCTCGATGAGGAATATGGTGGATACCCCCCAGGTGGACCTTGGTAACCTGCACAATTATCATATACACCATTTAATACTCTATTCGATTGTATCACTGAACTCAGTGGAGGAATAAACTGAAGGGAGCAGACGTTACTTGCTACAAGTGTGACCGAAAGCACATATTATCTTTTGCACACACACAAAGTGTAATAACAATATATCTATTAAACCGTCATAAAAAAGGTTCGCTTAAAGTCCCATCCGTAGCTACTCCATAATATCTTTGTAGTCTGTGGTCTAACTCTGCCTGAACTATAAGTTGACTCAAGCTGCTCCAAATATGTCAATTAGCAAATCCATGTTGCAAACTTGCAAGTGCAGTGTTATAGGCAGTTACAAATATTTTCAAATGGAGGAATTGCTTCAGTTCATTTTATTTTACTTATAAGCGCAAGGCAGAGAAAGCAAAATAGCAACAATAACTACTTACATATAAAGAAAGCATTTAATGATTGAGTCAAGGTCAGGTAACTTTGCAAGCACGTGGACGGAAACAATAATTCAATTCAAGCTAATGTTGTGCCAGCTAGTTAAAAAGTATGCTATTATTAGAACAAACGTTACCATTAAAAATATTATTAGCTGCATTACGCATTTTTATGACATTTAGCAATTGAGCAAAAGTTCGTATATAGATGTTGGTGAAGAAGTACTATCATTCATTGTAAATGTAAGTATATTAATTAAATTGTGTAATATTTTTGTAAACTTTTCCAGCTAGGTGATTTCACAAGAGCATAATTTGGAAAGTTAAAGTTGAGCTAGTGCAGCCTAATGTAATTTGTGCTAGACATGTAATGACGGAGGAACAGTTTCACACGACATTACAAACATGTAGAACATTTAGAGCACAAGTACTACGGGATTTGACACGGTACGACATAGAGCACATGAAAACAGGACTGGAACCATAATGGCCTGCCTGTTCACTGATTGAGAGACGTACCAGCGGAAGGTGTATGAAGAGGGTACTGATAAGAGGTCCTAGACTGTGGCAGGCTGTTAAAATTATGATTAAACTGATGTGTTTGGTACTGGTTAGCAGGCTGCTGCTGCAAGTCATCAAAAGGGTTTGACGCATTGATCTGGCCCTTCTCACCTATGGTCAATATCATCAATCAATCAGATCTCAAAAAATGAACATGTTGGGTTCACAGGTACGTGCTAGAAATACTATAGACGACCTAAAATGATCATAGTCATCTCCCTCGTTTGCATCTGTTGTCATTTGTAAATGTGTTATAAATTAATCAAGTTATTACTGAGACCATGCACATTTTAAAAAACTTATTCCTCCCGGATCAATATTGTTATCATAAGAAATTGCATTTTTTTAAACAATTTAAAAGCTAGTTAGTGCGCACTTGTATGCACAAAAGATGTTGAAGCACAGGTTCACGTTTAATTAATAATGCAAGCAGGGCGAGCTACCAAGATTAATTATTACGCTGCTTGCAGTATAATGTCTGAAAATGCAAAGCAAAGTTTTCAGTGGGACGACGGGGACTTGTTTTTTTTAAACATTAAATCACTGCAGATTAGCACCGGCATCATTAACATTTTGTTAGTCACAAATGCTATTTAACTCCTGTCATAAATGAATGAAAGCATTGAGCACTATGGAATAAGCCCCAATAACCCCGATCGTAGCCAACTTAACTTAACTCAACCGGTGACATCAAAGATAGCAAAGCATAAGTTTGTCCCAACGGTTACGGCTCGCTCACACACTCACGTTAGTAGATACACCGTTTGAAAGTGTCAAAGTATTTCTCCCGAAACCGACATATACAATACAACAGAGTCAATTTAAACTATTGTTTGAATGTAGTTTGTTAAAACTGTCTATATCCAACGTTCTACTATAGTAGCAGCGTGTCCTTTGGCTTATGCCCTTTTTATTACATTTTCTGAGCAATACTTTTCGATGAAGCTGAAAAATGTCCTTTTTAATGTGAATTGGAATCAGGATTATTTTGCAACTAAATCTCGTTTCAAGTCTCAAGATTTAGCAGCATCATAATATCATGTTACAATTTATGGCCACTAACATCGTCGGAATAAAATTGGGGTCTTACCAGAATGAGAGTGTGGCTGTGGTGGAGTGGATGCCCCTTGAGGTGATGGCTGGGAGGAGGGTTGGCCAGCACCGGGAGCGTGAGTGGGTGGACGTAATGGTGGAGTTGAGTTATTTACAGTAGTGCTGCTGGCATTGCTACTGTTACTAGTAGGCGTATTACTATTTCCTTGCTGATTGTACTCCGACGGAGGATGAACTCCATATGGCGTGGGTGGACCTCCACCCGCGGATGAAGGCATGTTATTGAAGCCATCCAGTGAAGATGTGCTATTATTATTCGCTCCTTGGAATGAATCTTGAGAGTTGGAGGAGCCAGGGGATGGCACAGGAGCCACTTTTGCTCCTTTTTTCTTCGATGTAGACTCCACTTGATTAATCAACGGCTGTGGATCAATCCCACCACGGTCAAACTTACACTCGAATGGAAGCAAATGTTTGGTGTAATGTTTTCGCAGAGTGTACGCTGCACTTGAAGAGGCACCAATCCCTAAGCTACCTGCAATATCCTTCCACGTCTTATTCTTCGTCACCTTTAAAGAACAAAACACAATGACATGAGCAAGTGCTTTCACTTTCACCCCAGACATGTTAGTAATACTTTCATTAAATAGTGATCATCATACCTCAAGGAAGCCGCCACGCTCCTTCACCAAAAAATATAGTCGAAAGAGATCTAAAGGATTCTTTGATATCGTTGGACACGCTGTAATTGGTGTATTGTGCTCATCCATGTACTGCATCAACTTGTCGAGGAAACCTCTTCGATCTGGGTTGTCATCCATGTCATATAGTTTCTGTAGACTATCCGGTTTCTAAGATTTACATACATCAAACACAATGTTAGTTTTCGTCTCAAGTTAGAAGCTAATGATGGCATGATACAGAGACAACAGCAATGCGAGAAAGAGAGAGAAAGCAAACAACACTTAAGGGTATTTTCACAAACAAATGAACACATATGTGCTTGCTTACAGAGCTATAATCAAAGTAATGCATAATCCATATATTAAGTTTTGTAATAATGTAAAGAGAGTAAACAAAAAAATGTCCTACTTTTTTTACCTTCGCTTTCGTCTTATACTGTTCGCTTGGAGGTGGTGGGTGACTATTCAAACCCTTCATAATATACAAACACATACATCAAAAGTGCAACATTAAGTGCATACAATATTTTCATTTACCTTTTACTTGTTCCCCTTTATAATTACGCATCCATTTAGTTACAAATCATTCAGCAAGTCAATCGCTTACAGATTACAGATCAAATCACAATTATATAGAAATATAAAAAAAGACAGAGAGACGAGTAAAAAGAGAAAGTAAAGAGACAGGCATCAATTACGAGAAGAAACATTTTGTGAAAGAAGTTGGGATCAAAGTAGTTCTCTCTTTGGTCACATTTCAGATTTACCGTGCAGTACAATTGACAAGAGGAGTTGATGGAGCACACAATGGATGAAAATACAAACTCTGCTCCATTACAGTTACATTGTTTATGTATTGTAATGAGTAGTAAAAAGATTTTGAGAGATAAAGAGTAGTGAATATAAAGAGGAGGAGTGAGGTGACCAATTAAGGGGAACAAGGGGACAAGTGAACGTTGTGTAAGAAAGGGTATGTAGTGTAACAACATGTTTCACTTGACGAGTCATTTGCAACGACATAAACATTAAAATTGGTGCAACCATAACTGGTGTTGCACCAGACATGTGCCAGAAAGTACAAGAATAAGGAGTACGACATCAATAATTAATCACTAAAAATGTAAAGCGGGTTCTTACGGGACTGGCAGGAGTTCTTGGCCAGCCTGGGCTATTCATACTTTCACCATACTCCTCATGCGCAGAGCTCATACTTGCAGCACCAGGAGAAGGGACGGCGTTGCTTTGCGGCGTCGCCGGATGACTTGGATAATTTTGGTGTGTTACATGTCCTTCTTTTCGAAGCTTTGGCATTGCTGGACCATCTTCGCCTCCCGATGCTACTTTCCGATTCACATAACAAGAATGTGTTTTATACATTTATATATTTTATACATATACGTATATATAAATACACGTTAAAGATCAGTTTTTACCTCCGGAAGCATTGGAAAGTGTAGATTGTTGTGATACGTCATCTACATTTGCACCGTCTGGACCAACAGAGACAATGTTGGGTGGATTTCCCCCAATCCCCGAATTTGAGTTATCGCCAGGCTCCGAAGGAGCTTGTTGACTGAGAAGGTGTGGCGGGGGTCCATGTTGGCCAGAGGGAGGAGGAGTTTGTGAAGGCGATGACGAAGACATGTTGGAAGGTTGAGGTGGTCCCATCGGTCCACTCGGGCCATAACCCTGCCCGTGAGGCGGCGGTGAGAATCCCATTTTTTGCTGCAACTGTTGCTTGAGATAAAGAGGATGAGATCTTGAGTTTGGATTCTGTGGCGCACCTTGAGAGGGTGCAGTTGGGCTAGCCCAAGGCTGAGAAGATTGTGACGGTGGCTGTGGACCTCCATACTGAGGTATGGGGTACGGGCTATACTGATTCTGTGGCGGAGGTGGACCGCCAGGTGGACCACCAACATGATTTGGAACTGGATGCCTGGGTGGAGGGTAGCTATTAGGGGGCATTGATTGTTGGGAAGGGGGAGGTGGATACGGGCTCATCATGTGATGAGGTGGCCTTGCTCCATATCCTTGCTGACCAGCTTGATGCTGGGCATGCTGCCAATGCTGTTGACCTTGTTGTTGAGTATAATGCTGAGGGTTTGGTGGCGGTGCATGACCTGGTGGTATCATTCCTGCATTTGGATGACTCATCTTGCCACCTGGAGGATAACCATGATGAGTTGGAGGGGCCATTGACTGCTGCCCTGGGTATGAACCTTTTAAAATTTTCATTACAATTTAGTCTAATTTCTTCAAAAACTCAATTTCATATTTCATATTTCATATATGTTTAGGTCTTTAGGTGCTGTGTGAAAGAAAGCTATACCTGGCATGGGAGACTGGCTCATCCTTGGGGGTCCGCTTCCATCCGACTGGCCACTCGATGGTCTTGGTGGTACTGGAATGTTTTGGCTCCCTAAGTTAATAATGAGAATACATTGTTTAATTATCTAGTAGAGAAGCATTTACCTAACGACAAATAATATTTGAATTGAGAACTACTTACCAACGGCTGGTGACATAGAACGTGAACTTGCTGACCCCGTTGGTGAAGGTGACGGTCGAACACCACTTGCGTTAGGACCGCCTACACTATCATTACTATTGCACCCTGTCATATCCTGAAATAAAATTTGATGTTTGATTAAAATCATATTCTTCATATGAAATCAATTCACTCAAAATGAGAAAGTAAGAGCATTACCCCGACATCAGGAGGTGGAGGGTAGCTATTACTAGGTGATGAACCTTGCGGTCTATGTGAGGGAGAACTAGAGGGAGGTAAACCAGCAGAACTACTAGTCGAAGTTGGTGGATGTTGCTGTTGAGACTGTACAGGAGTTGATCTAGGTGACTGTTGTGGCGATGGAGGGTTTGTTTGTGCATGGTTCATTTGCTGCTGTGCCAAAGAAGGGGACTGTGGCGGAGGTGGTGTAGATTTTGGTGGATGCCCACTTTCTGGTCCTGAACTAGTCGACGGTGGCCCAGTAGGAGCAAGGCCACTTGACTCTGGAGACATACCCTAAACAACCGACAAAAAGATATTTTTATTTGTCCAGAAGATTTGGAGAAAGTTTGTACATTGCGCATTGCAACTTTTACAACCTATAATAACAAAAAATTATTGGTATGCATGCAAATCTCACACTAACCGGAGTGTGACCGGGAGGATAATGTGAAGGCGGCTGGCTTTCTCCAGGTCTCATTCCTGAACCTGGGCCAGGGTATCTTTGAGCAGAGTGTGGGGGAGCATAATGAGGAGACTGGGGTGGAGGTGGAGGGAATCCTTGTTGATGAGGCGGTGGAGGATGATGCATACCTCCAGGCTGATAGTACTGACCGGGATGTTGTGGTGGTGGACCTGAAGGTCCACTACTTCTTCCACCTGACGGTGGTGCGTTCTAGAATTAACAAAATATTATGTGAATACGGTGAAAATTGCGTATGCAACCAAGGTATGTACACTCAGCCAATGTTGCAGTTTTGCAGTTGTAAAGGAATCCATGAAGAAGACCTAATTTACATTGTCCCAGAAGTTTGCCAAAAGGCAGATATCATCATAATTATCCTCTAGTTTAAGCAGAGGCATCAAGTATTGCATATAAGCAGAATCATTAATGATCTATCCGGTATATTATTTTCGTGATTTCTAACCAGCACTGCCAATTTGTTAGCATAACATTGATGAACAATGTCATCGCTAGTTGCTTTAAAAGTCAAACTACAAAATGATTTAGGCTTCACTAGTTTACCATGAAAAGTAAATCGGAATGCGTGATCTTCTGTATAAATTCAGGCTCTTACCAGCTTATCATAAGTATTAACCATATTTATGTGTCTTATCAAGTTGAATGGGGGAAAGTGAAAGCTTGCAGTATGCAATGCAAATGTTTTCCATATTTCTAAATGTGCATTCGTACATCTCATATTATAATGTTGGGTTATCGGAGGTTTCGGATGTAACAACAAATCTTATGCAAAGAAGCAGAGCGTGTGTAAACTAATTAATTCTCTGAATAGAAGTAAAGATCAGTGTCAGAAGGTGTCTTGTTGCATATTTAGAAGAATTAATTTGGAAATTGTGAATTTATTTCAAGTGAAAACACGTGTAGTGGTGAGCTAAAGTTTGAAAGTTAATAATTAATATCTCAAATGAATTTGTGTCTGGTTGTGTTGGCGCTTTCAATGATAAACATTTTCATTAAGCAAAGTTACCGTACTTGCCATTTAAGTGAAACTATCTTTAAAAGAATGGAGCAATCTTGTTTTACACATTTCTATATTATACCAAGGATGAGTAGGTACATATATATAGTTACAACATGCTATGCTTGCTTTCGATTTCATGGAGAGAAGACCATGAGAGAGGAAGCTCGCAGGGAAATGAAATGGAAGGAAAGGAAGCAACGAGCAGAGCACACAAGAGAAGTGCCAGTCTAGTTGCCATCAGCTTCTATTCCATCCAGCGACAAGTATCGATCCTTTGCTGGTTATGCTGGCCAGGGTAAACGATGGTTGTGTGACTCTGCCTTGCTCCACACTGCTGCTTCTTCTACACAGAACCAATGCTTCGATATTTTATATACTTTCCTTTGGAAAACGGGCATTTTGTTGGGGCAGAACGATAGCCTTTCCCTACTTTATACTAGTTGCCCATTGCCATAAACCAGTATTCATGATTTCTCTACTTGCTTCAAGGTACTTGCTCACTCATCCTGCCTGTTTCACAAACGCTACAGAAAAGTCACAATAAACGGCTGCAGGAAGGGAATGGCACAACTCACGTATAAACACTGCATACAGTATCAGAGCTTCAAAAAGCAAGTGAAAGTATTTTTTCTAAATGTGCCCTTCTGAATGAAAAACACTGAAAGAAAATGAGCCACACCGAGTGAAAGGGGGGACCGTAAATGAAACAATGAAGCAATGCACACTATTTCCTTTTTTATATTGTTTCGAGAAGCGATTATGACACCAAAATATTTAGAGAAATGCAATCCGCGGCTTCACCAAATTGATCAGTTTAAAAAAGAAAACGAGTTATTCGTGATCAATGTCACAACCACCATCATCAAAGACTACGCACCTACATTAGTAGTATTTAACAAGTAAGTTTCGTATGTCAGTTCGATTGGGTCATGATTCTTTTGAATGACTCGAAGTATGTAATACAGTAGGGCTTCCGACAACTTTCAATGACCTTTGATTGCTACAATCTTTCACTTGTCACACATCAAATGTTGAGTTACATTATTATGATTTATCAGGCATTAAATCAGAGGGAATTGCAATACATGTCACTAAATGACCTGCAGAATAGAACCTAGGATAGAGGCAGACCCTATAGCATACTCTAATGCAAACAGTACATCTCCAGTTCATACAAACTACAAAAACTTTTTGACAGCAGAGCAGATGTACATGTCACATATATAGATGCACAAGATGATTACACAGATGTTTCACAGTCTGCCTCTTTTGAGTTCACCCTCATGGACATATCCCTTCCGGTACCGACTCGACTCCAAGGTGAAACTAATGAATTCAAATCTAAATGTCTTGTGGTGCTGCATATTATCCTGAATTGAAGGCAAATGCCATAACTATGTAACTGCAAGTTTTATTGACACGGTTATTCTTATTGCCCGTTCATCCATACTAAAAATGCAATAATTACATTCCCAATCGTATGCACATTTACTGCAAACAAAACATGTGCATAAAAGTTTGCATTTGAAACCGACTAACTTACAAATTGTTATAGAGCAATACGAAACTTGACTTTATTTTGATAAATCACTTTTCCAAGCAAAAACTGTCAAATGACATGACAAATAATAGGTAGTATTTGCTTTCACGATAGCTGGTTCTTAGTTTACATATCGAGAATTTACAGTTCTGATGCGATGCTAGAAAATCTTGCACCCGCTGTATAGAAGTATAATACATTTGCATTATCTTACACCATGCAGAATTATCTGCTATTTGAATAGGGACTACTTATCTGCCTGCGACTCGATGATACGATTGTACATTCAATTGAGAAATTGTGATATGATACATCAGTATGTATACGTACATCTTATGCATAGCTATTTTTATATTCTTTTAGAGCCTTATTTTTATAGCATAAAAACGACAACATGATCCAACAATTCAGATTAATATGCATTATATGTCATGTCATAATTAATAAACTAATATGATTCTCTGAATGTAGCTAATGATGTGACACCCAGGAAAGTCACATATTCAATAGTCACCTGTGGAATCAGTTGTGTATAAAATCATTGACCCTGACCTTTAGTCGTAATAAAAAATGTAGTCGTAAAAAAAACTGTCAATACACTACAAAATTATGCCATGAATGAGCAATGTAATCTTGTAATCATCCGCGTGCTTTTTAGATACTCGCTAGTGAGTCACACTTCTCAGTATTAGGGCCGCATGTAGTATTATGATCAAACTTTAATGTGTGTTTACAAAAAAAAAGTACGTTCATTCATTCATCATTACACCTTACACCTACCGAAGAAAGCTCGACACGTGACAAATGACAACAAATTATAACATGTATGCAGTATTAACAATGTCACAGGAATATTTGCTTCTAAAAACCGCTACTTATGCAGATTAGCATCCACGGGTGCTAGATTTTGATGAACCATCAAGAATCGTGTTTCATTACATGAAAGTTATATTACAGCGGTGTCAGCCGTATACTTCCAGTTATATGAAAAGAGCAGGATTAAAGCTCAAAAGAGTATGGACTCGAAAAGTTAGAGAAGCAGTATTAAAGTTTGATTATCAAACCATCACGTTCCCCTGTCTTTTAGACATTATCAGGCACTGTTTTCAGCCTATTCCCGAGGGAGAAAATGTATTTACACAATTACAGAGCTTTCTTTGGAGAGCTGTATTGATAGCGAAATTAAGATGTTTTCATATAATGAGGAAAGTATTGACTCTTCCAATCTGATTGACTGTACTTTCCTTCCTTTTTTTACTAACACTTTTCTCTTCATCGCATCTCTTGAACGCTTGAACGAGTCTAGTTTTAGACGCAAGACAGGATGAGTACTAATGAGAATATATTAGGTAAACGTTCTTTACCTGTCTGTACATTGCTTGCTGTTGTTGTTGTTGCTGCTGCTGAAAAGATGGTGGTGGATGACCATACGAGTTGACCGCTGGTCTTTGGTTTTGAGGTGGTGGCCACCCTGCAGGACCAGCAGGATAGTCAGACTTGCTGTGAGGAGGCATGTTGTACGAGTTGTGGTCATATCCCCCTGGTGGAGGGGGATATCTATGTGCTCCATGAGCTGGCATATTTGGTTGAGTTCCTCCCTGTGCTCCAGGGCCACTAGCACCTCCAGCAGCAGCGCTACCACCAGGTTGTAGCAATTGATTTAAGGTCGGTGTTGGACCGGTTGGCTGAGATATGCTTTGTCCTGTCGGAGGATAATTACTTCGCATTTGCTGTGGCGGATATTGACCGGAACCGGGCGGTGGTTGCTGCTGCTGCGCCCCCGATGGACCACCGGGTAACGGTTTGCCTAAAAAGTTTAGTATACGAATGCAAATATTAGTATAAGCTTTTATCTTTTAACAACTTGATGATGATTGACTTTTGTGGAGTAACATACCGGGAAATCTCATTGGCGGCTGCTGAAGAGGTGGATAGGGATGCTGATACGGATGCTGTTGTGATACAGCCATTGCATCACTATTATTCAGGTGATGCTGAGGCGGTGCATGCTCATAGCTTGTTCTGGGATAGGGAGGATAACCGCCTGAGTACTGGTGATGTCCAGAAGTTGGAGGCGGTGGTTGTTGCTGATGTGGTGGGGGTGGTGGGTAATGTTGGCCTCCAGCTTGTGGCTGACTTTCTGGAGGTGTACTAAGACTATTTTCATTAAGACTGACCGAGGGCATCCCGGCTCTGATGATTGTGGCGCTGACAACAGATCGCTTGTCATTTGCATTTGACACTTTTCACTAAGCCCACCGCGGGCTTTCATGCACCCGTTTTCTCTTCCCCGTTTCACTTTCACTCTCTCCTCATCATCATCGCACTCACAAGTTCCTGAACGTCCTCATTTATCTTTATGCATCTAACTCATCCTGTCAATTAACACGAGTATGGATATCCACCAAAATTCCAAGTAAATGCTTTATTAGAACCACAACAAACAATTCTTTGGTCTAAATTTTGACGCAATGTTGAGATTTATCCTTTTGTTTCAAACAGAAATCATTATGATGAGTAGACGATTACTTTCTTCCATATCATTAACGCATAAATAAGTCGCTAATCCAATAATGAATAGTTAAATGCGACTGTCTCTCGTCATAAAAGTTGTATCTGCTTTAGATGACACATTTCACAAATCCTTTTCATCCAAGTTGTTTGCAATTTATGCTAACTGTATGCAAATTAGCTCGTAAAATACTTGGGCATCCACAATCAGACTCTAATAAACATTCTTCACAGTGTACCTACCTACCCACTATTAGGCGCACTGTATATTATCTAGCTTTTGATGCATATATGCAGTTAGTGCTTGATTCCTCTTCAGATCATTCTCAAGTTCAATCTGTATTCCTTCATTAAAAAAAAATCCGTTTGCTTCTTTCCACATTTATTAGTTCATCTCACTAGTCCACTGGTGAACTCATAATAGGTTGAATTTTTCTTGTAATCCGGTTGTGTAACACATGAAGCACATTAGATTTAATCAAATATCCGAGTTGGGCATAATACTTTGTTCCGCGTTTTTGCAACTTTTGTTCTTGCGCACGAAACGGAACTTGATAAGTTAAAGTCTTGTTCAGTTGACTTTATCAATGGTGATGTATCAATTGTAACTGTTTTTGTGGTTAAAACTACTGATAATTATGAGTATATTCTTAAAAAGTTTGTGCGATACACATAGTTGCTGGTAATACTTGTATACAGAGAATGCATATTGTATGTATATATAATATGTGTACAGATAGCCATCTCTCCTTCTTCACCAAACTTTTCTTATTCGCCTTTTTTCTGTTGTCTCTCCTTTTTTCTTTCCATTTCTGACTTTCAATTTTGTATGAAAACGAACGTTTTGTCACACTTTAAAATATTGGTTATGATGTGCATGCTCTTGCTACCTTTGTGGTAGTGTTTTAATCCAGTCAAAGTTGCAATTTTGACAACAAATTAATTTAAGAAATTAGAAAATCGAGTTGGACTGCTCGAAGAAATGTAGAGTATTGGGAACAAGACTGCAAAGCAAAGCGAGAGAAGAGACAAGTAGAATGTACAAGCTTGCATTTCAATACATACGAGTGAGTATGCACCAGAGTATATAATAAGAGTGTGTAGTGGTGCTAGATGCCATATTCCAAAGTACGTCCATCCAACATGCATAGTTGCTAAGCATAATATCCATTAACTTGCACATACATCCACTACTACTACTGCTTGGCATTCCCACTTTCTGCCTTATGCATTTGCTCCTGGTGGTGGTATTGCTCTCTCGACGAGCGAGCGAGAAGAGAAGCGAGTCATGTCACTAGCACAGACGAATACACAACTACATCACTGCTCTCGAATAACATCCAACATCATCCACTCCTCGTACGTATTTCCCATTTTTTCCTCTCTTTGATAATGCAGTGAACATGAACAACGAACCAACTAATGCTCCTCACAAATGCTACACACACACTACCATACTTTGCAATACAATAAGAATTTCGTATTCCGTATCCACTTTGTTTGTCTGTCTGTCTCTCTTCATTTCTTCTTTCACCAAATGTCAAATCTCTTGAAACCGTAGTTAGTTACAAATTTACTACACAAAACTGAAATTCATACCTATATGCAAATTATGCAAATGTGTACCATGCATAAAAATTATTTTTTTAAAAATCCGAGTATAAATGGTACGTACATAGTATGGTAATAAATGCATATTGCCATTTATATATTTGTCATTCTAATTTTTTTTGATAACACAGCCAACCTAACATTGTTTTTAATAGTTTTTAATAAGAATGTGCTCCTTACTCATACCCCGTATTGAGAGAAAGGTACATTGTTGCCTATATAATATAAAAATTGTATGTATGTATAACTAAAATTTTGCCATCTCTATTCCATGTATCGTATTTTGTTTGCTTTTACTTGCATCGCACATTATTATATGACTTATGCTTACATCTTGCAGACATAGGCAATATATATTATGTGGATGGATATTTTTTTATTGAAAATGGTATGAGTATACTTGAAATCTCCCTTCTACAACTAACCAAACAGGCCTACTACACATAACAGAATGGCAAGGGCCGAATCACTCTTCCACATACCTATCTCCTTAGGTATATAATATATCTGTGTGTTGTGAGAAGCAAAGAGTTTGAAACTTGTGTTTTTGTGCCTAGCTATCTGGTATAATGCAACTGCTACGCAGCTTATTTAGCCCCCAACATAGTCTTCACAATGCCATTCATTGAGTATGCAGTCAGTAATTCGGTATCCTGAAAAGAAGCGAGAGAGAGAAGGAGGGAGGAATGGCATTTCAGCGTTCACAGCTTACTTCATCATAAAGTATCATATCTGTGCTCTGTTCTCATCTTTGAAAATAAAAATGTATTGCAAGGCAAGGGAGATGTTGAAGCTTGGGTTATTTCTTCGTTGGCAGCGCTCACTTGTCATGGTAGCATCCATTATCCACATCCAAGCTTACTTTCCGAGTAATTTCTTCAAAAAAGGTATGACTAGAAGTGCAGGAGAGGAAAAAAAGTGTAGCGTTGCTTTCGTGAGCAGTTGGTTCTGGTAGTTGGTACTGTACTACTATCTGAAGAAGGTGAGTCCTAGTACTGCGTCCTGTTTTCAACACTGATATATCCTAGCCGTGCTTTCCCCATCACTACTATCTACCAATGTAGCTTCTACCTGACTCTCTTCTCTCCGTTGGTTTTGGTTAGCTTGCACAATATGAAACCCAGTGCAGGGGCAGCAGGCAAAGCAAAAAAACTTACCAAACATTCGCGTAATATATACGTATCGTCAACTGATATAATAAAACAATAATACAATATTTGCAAGTTACTGCTTTCTAGTAACTCTGCACACGCACAGCTATCACCTCCGTCTATAATAATGTGTAATATTGTTCCTATGTGCTTTATACCCAGAGGAATCAGAATTATTATAATAATACACAGTCCCTCGCATAATGCAACTACAATTTTATGATCAGAACAGAATGTGATCGAATCAGATTGCAGATGAAAGAAAATAGGAGATGCGCTGCAAATATATTAATTTTTAACTTGAAAAGTATGTTTAAAATACCATTTATTATGATAATAGTTGTATTTCTTTTTGGATAAAGAAACTTAAAAAATGATAATAACCAAATTTGGTTTTAAAGTATGTTTCTTGATTAAAACTTTTGAACTGGAAATTCAAGAGTCATAATAAGACAATGTGGTAAAACAGAATTGAAGGCCAATCTCTAGATGGCTGGCTGGCTGTATTGTTGATTTTGTAAGTTGAATGTTATGCTCTTTGAGCCGTCGAAGAATATAGCTGGCTAACTTTTCATAAGGTCCCTTGCCTTAAAAAAGCACTACGTTGGATTAATTCCTTCAGGAATAAAGTTGCAAATACATCAACTGCAAATTTTCATTTCTTCGTAAACTACTTTGTCTACAACTTGAGGTTAATTACGAATTCTAACATATTGTATGTTCGATGCTACTTGATCTGCTTTTCACCTTGGATGAGTATCACATCACGCCTCTACATTATATTCTGAATTTTATATTGTGGACTTGCATGAATGGAATCAATAACAAATATGCACTTCATGGTTTTAAATGCACAAGTACAATGCGACGAAAGCATTATTATAAAACATTGAGTCGATGACAATCTTTACACTGTAATTACTAATTCATGTATCCTTAAACCATAATATTAATAATATTAGCTATATAATAATTAATTCGACGATTTGGATGTGTGAGTGTGATGCGTAAATGTTCGTATGACGGGTAGCATTTATGAGAAAAGGTTATATACCCACATACCTTCTTGGATGGAATGGGTCTAAATGAAACTTCCGAACAGAATACTTTAAATTGACCTTAAAAATTGGTAGTAAGGTAATTGTGAGTATGCTATTCCAAAATTTTACGTGGAAATGGATTACACTCTTGGCCAAAGAAGAAGTGCATATTGCCCCACCTATGTATATATGATTATCCATGAAGAAGTATTGAAAGATGCAGGTCGCAAAATGCAAGTTACAGAACGTATGAGTTAATTGTATTTAGTTTCATAATTACACTTTTTTGGAACAATTACATAATTACAGGCGTCGACTTGAATACAAACGTTTTAATTCAAATTTGTAATCTGGATGAAGACAATAATAATTACTCAGCAACAGCGCGGGCGGCGGATCCAGATCTTCCTGCAGATCGAACCTTGCTCAAAGCTGACTCAGCAGTTCCAGAGCGTTCTTCTGCTTCTTCCAAATCTTGCTGTGCCTTACGGAATTTGGCCAAATTAAGAGCAGCAATCTCCTCCTGTATAAAATTTTTAAAAAAGTATAACGTAACTTTGTCTCGATATTATCAAGCTTGGCGAATGCTGAATAAATAAATGTGTTGCTTTCTTACGGCCTCCTCAATCTGCCTCTTGAAAGTTTTGATCTTTTGTTGGAGCTTGTCAACCAAGTCTTGCATACGCTCATGGTTCTTACGATCTTCATCAGCCTGGAAAGACAGCTCCTTGATGCGGCGCTCGTTCTTGCGCAGGTTCTTCTGGGCGTCAGCGTGTCGCCTCTGCTCACCATCCAACTCCTGTTCAAGAGCGCGGACGCGCTCCTCGAGCTTGGCAATAGCCTTCTTTCCACCGCGAAGAGCATTGCTCTCAGCCTCGCTCAGTCGGGTCTGCAGGTCCTTCATCTGCAACTCCAGTTGCTTACGCAATTTCTCCTGTGTTTGAGCGTGTTCCTGCTCAGCACGGAGCTCATCAGCAAGACGTGCAGCATCAACCATTGCCTTCTTAGCTTTCTCGTCAGAGAGCTTGGCTTCATTCAAGATCTCCTCCAAGTCGGCCTACACATACGAAATGCATACATTATGAATTTAATGAATATGATAATATATGAAAGTACATTTATAACTTACATGAAGAGTTTGCAATTCTGATTCCAGTTTCCTGCGAGCACTGGCAAGAGAAGCGCCATTGGCAGACAGCTCATTAAGTTGATCGTGAGCGTCGGTGAGTTCTTGTTCAGCGTTGCGTCGGGCACGATCTGCCTGCTCGAGAAGAGTTCGAGACTCCTCAAGCTCATTGGCAAGAGCGTTGGCACGTCGCTCAGCTGCGCTGAGAGCCTCACGGGTCTCATCACGAGCGCGTTGTTCTTCCTCAAGGCTCTGTTGAGTTTCCTTAAGATTTTGTTGGTACCTCTTAATTCCCTTCTGAGCCTCAGCATTGGCCTTGTTGGAGTGGTCCAAAGCCAATTCGAGCTCGTTGATGTCAGATTCAAGCTTCTTCTTCATTCGGAGAGCTTCAGCCTTAGCCTTGGCTTCGGCTTCAAGAGATGCCTGCATGGAATCAAGGGCGCGTGTGTGGTTCTTGCGGGTGTTTTCGAACTCGTCTTCCTTCTCTTGAATTCTGCGGTCAATCTCTTGTCGCACTTGAGACAATTCCAACTGGGCACGAAGGAGCTTGTTCTCCTCTTGCTCTAAGGCAGCTTCAGCTTCCTCAAGAGCTGCTTGCAGCTCCTCTTTCTCAACCTCAAGACGACGACGGGCCTTGTCAATTTCATGAATGGCACGTCCACCCTCACCAATCTAGTTAAAATTTAAAAAAATGATTAAACCTCTAATAATAAATAAAGTTACATATATTAAAAGAACGAATTCATTTTACAATAATACCTGATCCATGAGATCTCGGATTTCCTCTACTAGGCTCTTGTTTTCACGCTTAACAGTTTCCAACTGCTCTTGGCCTTCATCGTAAACGGCCTTGAGACGGAAGAGTTCAGTGGAATAGTTGCGGCATTCCTTCTGGGAGTTATCCAATTCTGAAGCCAAATCATCGACCTTTGATTTCCATTCGGCAACAATTTTGTCAAACTGCTTCTGCTTCTTCTCCATTGAGCTAGCGAGAGATTTTGCTCGCTCAACCTCAAGCTGCATATCTTCCAGATCGGTGGACAGGCGCTGCTTGCTCTTCTCCAAAGCTACGACCTTCTGGTTGAGGGACTCAATAGTCTCCTCAGCTTCTCCCAAACGGGCTTGCAACTTGCGCCTAAATAATAATATATACTCATAAGTCACTATACATAGTGGGAATAATTGTGAAGAAACATATAACTTACTTGGCTTCTTCAAGCTCTTCAGTGCGAGCAACACCCTCAGATTCGTATTTCGCACGCCATAGCTGGGCTTCAGCAGAAGCCTTGGAAAGTTGGCGGAGGAGATCAGCCTTTGCTTCGGCTTCTTCATCAAGTTGTTCACGGAGTCCATCCTGGTCGTGTTCAATAGTCCTGAACTTTCCAAGGAGAACACCACGCTCACGAGCTTCCTCATCAGCAATCCTCTTAACATCTTCCAGTTGACTGGCCAGAGAGATTTTGAGTTTGTTGAGTCCTGAGATTTGAGTCTCAGCATCCTCCAACGCTCTGCTTAGCTCAGAGTTCTCAATTGCCAACTTCTTCTTACCACTTTCCAGTTCCTGGAGAGTTCGTGAAGCGTCATCGAATTTGGTCTGGAGATCACCCAGAGTACCTTGCCATTGCTTGTTGAGCTTCTCTTGGGATGCCTTTTCGTTGGAAAGGTGATCCATTGCTGTACGGATGTCATTCAGTTCATTAGCCATTTGAGATCGCTCCTTCTCAGCGCGGGCCTTCAGCTTGTTAAGAGTGTCGATTTGTTCAGCCATTTCAGCAACCGCATCGTTGTGTTTCTTGCGAATTCCAGCCATGGAGGCTTCGTGCTGGATGTTAGCTTCTTCAATGTCACGTCGGAGTTTGGCCAACTCAGTTTCACGCTTCTTATTCAGCTCAATTTGTGCACTCGTGGCGCCGCCCGCTTCATCTAGCCTCTCGCCTAAAAATTGCGCCGCCGCGATTTCGAATTTCGAAAAAAAAAATTTCAAAAAATTTCGAAAATTTTTTTTTTTAAAGTTTAAATTTAACATCAACAAACAGTCGAAACTGATTACTCACCCAGCTCCTCGAGATCGCGAGCGAGGTCAGATCGCTGTTTCTCAGCCTTGGCACGAGCTTGGCGCTCAGCTTCAAGTTCTTCCTCGAGCTCCTCAATGCGAGCCTGAAGTTCCTTGATTTGCTTCTGAAGCTTGGAAACGAGGGACTGCTCATCCTCCAACTTGGCAGTAAGACCTTGGATCTCCTTGTCTTTGCGTTGGATGGTTTGCTCGAGCTCCTTCTTGTTGCGCTCAAGATCAGAGACAGACTCTTGGGTCAACTTGAGATCACCTTCAATCTTCCTCTTGCTCTTCTCGAAATCAGCACGGAGTTTCTTCTCGCGCTCCAGGGAGTCTTCCAGCTCATCAAGAGTCTGTTCCAACTTTTGCTTAACCTTGTTCAGGTGGTTGACCTTGTCTTCAGCTCCTTGAAGCTCCTCACCAGTCTTGGAGGTAAGTTCTTGCATGTGCTTCTTCTCCTTGTTGAGCTTGTTGATGAGCTCATCTTGACGGGCAATCTCGTCGTTGAGGGTTCGGATCTGATGGTCTTTGGAGCTCTTGTCTTGGTCCAATTTGGAAAGGGACAGATCGTTATCCTCGACCTCCTTCTTCAGTCCTTGCAACTCCTGCTCCAACTTCTTCTTCTCCCCGACAAGACGCTGACGGGCTTCTTCTTCCTTAACCAGTCGCTCTTGGGTGTCCTAAAAATAATAGAAAAGTTTTCAAATTATATGTGAGTTTGCTGAAAAGATTTAAATTTTTTGTAAGCCCAAAATGTTAATAAAATCAATCTTACGCGAAGTTGGGACTCCATGTCATCACGTTGTGCAGTAAGCTTAGACAATTGGAGACCATAGTCACCTCCCTTGGAACGTTCTTCAATGAGAAGCTTCTCAACTTCCGCCTTTTCAGCCTCAGCTGCCTTGATTTTGTCGTCATACTCCAAAATCAATTTTCTCTCATTGATAACAGTTTCTTCCATCTTGTTGGCCTTCTCTTCCAGTTTCTAAACCAAGACATATGAATAACAAATGAAATTTAAAACTAATAGAATAAGGGTAACAAAGGTGGACGGCTACCTTAAGCTCCTCTCCGATCTTGGACTGAGCGATGAGTGGCTTGATCTTGGCCATAACGTTGAACCAGGGCCATGTCTTCATCTGCATGTATGTACGCAAGTTGCGCTGTACTACTTGCAAAGCAACACTGGATGGCAGAGAAAAGAATTACATAATTTCAACTTTCTCGACCCTTCAATCAGCTACTCAATATAGATGGAAAACTCACCGCTGTTCTTGGAACTTTCTGAACTTCTTGCGACCCAAGTAAGTCCGAATGGCAGCTTGCATCCATGTGATAATCTTGGCCAACTTCTCGTCACGGATTTCCTCAAGTGTACCGAGGGTACCAGCACGGAAGAAGACCTTGGTGTGTCCAACTCTGTATCTGTCAGCCTCAAGACCAATAAGGTCAAAGCAAGCAGTTGCCATCTTCTTGTCGTCGGCTTCGTTCTGTTTCATTACCTCAGCAGCAAGGATAATGTATCTAAATACCCCCACACAATCATATTAGCATTATTGGAGAAATTGGATGAAAGTGTGCGGAGTAGTGGATACCATAATTTATGAACATAACCTACCTGTGCTTAAAGTCAGGGTAGTTCATCCTGTTGGGGAAGCCCTTTCGGCAAATACGGATGCCTTCAAGCACACCGTTACAAGTCAGCTGGTGCATTACCAAATGGGAATCAATCAAACCTGTTTGGAGGAGATTATATCATTATCATATCATGGAACATGGACGGCGAGTCTCGTTAAGACTCTGAGATTAACCCCTAAGATTAAAGTAAAATACGCACCAGGTGTCTTGACTTCATTGGGAATGATACAACGGATGAAATGGGGGTGAGTAGCCTTCAAGGTGGTCATCAAGCTCGTCAACTGTTCCTGTAAGCGTCAGCAAAAAAAAATTGATTTTAGAAATACGATCGTGTCAGAGTGAAAGTATCCCTAATTCATTACATGCTGGTATGGTCAAATATAGGGATGAGGTTTCCAATAATGCAGGTTTTGTCATACATTTTTCACGCTAATCTTATCTGAGATGCGTGTAAAAAACGAGTATTGATTGAACAAGGGCTAAATACAAAAGGGGCACACGGAGAGAATACACCACTACAGGTAAAATGGTAGCGAGAGAGAGAGAGAAAGGGGTACAATGAGCCGAAGGGTGAACCAACTAAGCTTTGTGGAAACGTATGCATACGAATATGCATACATATTTCAAAAAATGATTTGAGGGTGATAGGGGCAAACCACCACAAGGGGACACCCAGTGTCAGATAATAAAAAATGATTAACCCTGTAAGAGGATGAGACGGTAGCAAAGCCACCACCCTTCTTCTTGCCACCACCTATATATCATCATTTCCCAATCATTTAGAGATAACGAGCGAACAGAAGAGGATATGACAAATAGCAAATTAAATATTGTTATCGAATCAAGAGTATATGCTGACTGGCTTGCATTTATTGGCTGTAGTAGCCTACCTTTGCCACCGCCGGCGTCCTTAGCAGGAGCTTCAGCAGATTGACCTGGATGGTCGGCGTAGAGCACGCCAACAAGGGCATTGGAACCCTTCTTCCATTGGTCAACAACAGTGTCGTTCAAGGGATCCTTGTTCTTCTCGAGCCAACCGGCAATGTTGTAGGCGACAGTGCCGGCGTAATGGGCAACAGCAAAGTGAGCCTCCTTCTGACCTGGCTTGGCTGGCTTGGGCTTAAGGAAAACTGGAGATTTGCCAAGCAAGTTGGTTTTCAACATGTCCTGGAAAGACTGATCAGTGGCCTTGGGGAACATAGACTGTTCCTCCAGAATGGCAAAGACACCCATTGGCTGTTGAGGAAAACAAATGTTAGTATTTCTTCGTAGCGAACTCTCATCGAATGTGTATCAATCATGATTTATGCAGACCTTTTCAAAGCACTCAATGCAAGCTTGGAGATCCATTCCGAAATCCTCAAAGACCCAATCGAGACCCTCTTTCTTGTACTCTTCCTGCTCAAGTACGAACATGTGATGGTTAAAGAACTGCTGCAGCTTCTCGTTGGTAAAGTTGATGCAGAGCTGATCGAAACCATTCTCCTGTAATCAAAAAATGCGTTAAAGAAACGGTTTAGTTCATATCCACATTCTATAACGCATTTGGGGCAACGTAAGAATTATAATAATAATAACCTCAAAAATTTCGAATCCGGCAATATCCAGCACACCACCGAAATGTTGTCGCTTCTGCTTGGTGTCCAGAGTATCGTTACACTTCTTGACAAGGAACTTGAACAGCCTGTCAAAGATGGACTTGGCCATAGCACCCATGGTGTAGGAGCACTGCGTAAAGGAATTGTTTTACTGTATTTACATATGTTATACATCAACAAATCATAGTTAGAATGGACAAAGCTAAATGCATACCTGGTTGACGTTCTGTCCCTTGGTCACAAACTCACCACCGACCTTGATCCTGGGCTTGCAAATGAATCTGTACATTTCTTCACCGTTGACACCAAGAAGATCTCCAGCATTTTGACCATCAGTAAGACCATCAGGCTCGGCCTGCTCTTCTCGTCCCTTTTGCTTGAACTTCATTTCTCCCATGTGCATGACAGATGCAGAAATCTTGTAAATGTTTTCACGCTCATCTGGGCTAAAGTTCAGGATATCGAAAGCCTCCTGTAATTCCATGCATGTATTACATAATTTGATTGACAATAGTTAAAAGAAACCGAAAAAGTTGAGCTTTTAGCTAACGTGTGTGGCGAGAAACTCCTCATTGTCATCGATGCCGGGAATGGTGATTTTGCCCTGAGAGACATAATGGTAATAGTAAATGTCATCACCCAAGTGGCACATGTCCTTTACTCCCTTGTCCTTAGCGGCATTGGACATGAGTTGGTAGAAAATATGGTAGCAACGCTCCAGGGGCATTTGGGAAATAACACGGGCCTTCTCCAACAGGTCTGATATTATAATCAATAAATCAAAATGAATTCCTTGTCATGCGTTTGATGGTAATTAGTAAAGTAGTACTATGCATGTTTCTCGTAAAAACTTACAGCTCTCAATATCAGCACCAGCCAACTTTCCAGTTGGGCCGAAGTGAATACGGATAAATTTACCCTGTTGATCAGAAATACAGCAAATATTTGCAGTTAGTGAGTGAAAACAAGTAAAAGTTTGTTCAAAGGGGTTAGTTGAAGGTAGCTTTGAAGGCTTACGAAACGGGAAGAGTTGTCATTACGAGTTGTCTTAGCGTTACCGAAGGATTCCAGTACAGGGTTGGTCTGTACAATCTGGTCCTCTAGAGAGATCTATTGGAGGCGAAACAAAATGTCGTCACCGGACAAGTACTTAACTTGACTTGAGCATTGCACAACTTTCACTCATAGTAAGACATACCTTTTTCACAGCAACCTCGCCCTTTCCAGTGGCACCAACACTAGCGAAATAGGCAATAACCTTTTTCGTGTTCTCTGTCTTTCCAGCACCAGATTCACCTCTGCATATGCAAAAATAGTTTTTATAAACCGAGTTGTACTATATCAATACTATAAAACAAACTTCATGTATCTGCAACTTACGTGATGAGAATGGCCTGGTTCTCATGATCTGCAAGTATTAAAAAAAGCTTGGGTCATAAATAAAATTTTGTTTGGAAGCGTTTTAAATTTATCTTTAAAAGACACGTGGTTGTCCACACAAAAGGTTCTAAACTAGTCATGAAAGTAGTTTAATCATCGTTTTCTCATAGTAGGGGAGTGAAGTGTACTCGCATAATTGATTATACCTGTCTGCATGTGTTGGAAAGCACCCTCAGCAATAGCAAAAATATGTGGGGGAACTTCATTCCTCCTTTTGCCAGTGTAGATCTTCATGGCACGGAGCGTGTAAATTGGGTAACGCTTGTAAGGGTTGATGGCGATACAGAACAGTCCCGAGTAGGTCTATCATTTCATCAGATTTGAGTTAAATTAGCTCATCATTTATTCCTAACATCATTTATTTATTGCTTAATTGAATTATCAAGTTCATACTGAGAGTCTTCATTTGTGTGTGAGTGCTTTAATTTTATATAGATATGGGCAGTGTCTGTACTAAGCCTAACTTCCTACAGACTGAGATCATTTATCAGCTTATTAGACAATGACTGGTTTCTCGATAAACAACGTAACAGTCGGATTAATTTCATCAACAAAACGATGTGGATAATGCAGCCTCATCTCACAGTCTCATTCACGTTCTAGCATAAAAATAGACCCAAGCTAGCTCTGCTCTCACAGCAGCACATTGGGAATGCAGGATGTATTGTGCTTCCAAAAATAGCTCTAGGTAAGTGAGTGCTTACATGTGTGCACTTCTCGAGCACAATTTAACGGCTCGTGTTAAGCATCCGGGTGAAAAACTACAGCTATTGTCCTGAGACGTGAAAGAAAGTTGCATGTAATGTATGTCTGTTCTGTTCGTATATGTAACAGATATTCGAATTACCATTGTCATTTCCCTGCTTGTATAAAATGCTCTTGATCTACATAACTAACTTCCCTTGCAAATGCATACACAATACATGTTCATTTGGTTTTGATTTCCTTCGACCTAATCTAATAGCATAAAGCCGGTGTGTGCAGATATATAAGCAAAAAAAAAACGCTCTTGGAGCAATGGAATGAAAATTTGTATGACTACGCTCTAAAAATGCTACGAGTACGTTTTTATCAGTGTAATGAGAAAAGATAGATTTCTATAAATAACTGGTAGCAAATAATAAAAAATGTGCTTGATCTGTGCATAAAAATTATACAATGGCATGAATGCATCTTGAAGCTTGGTGGCTATATATGGTTTTGACTGTTCCTGACAAAAATTGTACTAGAGAGAAATCTACCCTTGTCCTAAAATTGGGACTTTGATAAGACTTACATAGATGAGCTTAGCCTTGTAACGATCCCGGAGATTGTGGAGTACGGAAGGATCATTCAAGAAGGTCAAGTTGGACATATCCTCGCATTTCTCATACTTTGGAGGATTCACTTGGTTCACTTGATCTTTCTTGAAAGATTTTTCCTAGAAATTGAATTAAAATGATTGAGTAAAACTTTTTGTCATATCGTATTTCAAAGATTATGCAATTTCTCGCAAAGGGGGTAGTAATACCTCTGATCCATTCCAAACTTGGACCAAATCTCCCTTCGTTCCCTTGATCTCACCGAGAACGAAGCCTTCAATGTCATCAGGTACCCAACATGCGGTCTTGGCATCATAAGGCTTTGACTGATCCTTCATCCTCATCTCCATTGAGATGAAGAGGTACTCGGTTGGATCGGGCTCCTCACCCGCTTTGAATTTTTGTTCAATAACCATCTTGACCCTTTAGTAGTTCACTCTTGCTCCCGGACTTTAAAATAAAAAGAAGATTCGGTTTCTCCGAGTGGTGGGCTGGCCCCAAACAACGGAGTTTCCTGGAATGAAGTCAGTGGACACAATTGAAGTCAGTCTACTGCGAACTCAATTCTTTTCTTACTGCGAACAGCCCTTGAGCTTTCCTAATAAAACGGCAACCCAACAATCAAACAAGTCTGATCACAAAACTTTATTCTTAAATTTCTCTAAAACCGACTAATAATAATGATAAGGAGAGTTATTAGGAACTACTATGATTACTGCTGCTTTCATGCACCAAACTCGCTGTATTCCTTGCAATTGCATGCAACAGTAGCGTCAATGAATGGGGCAATGCTAGCAGCAACAATCATTTTTAGGTTGTATCACAAAATGGCTGGGGAAAAATTCATGATGAAATGTATGGAAAAATAACAGAAAACTTGAGCACTTACGGGTCGAAAGCTGTTCTAACAACGAAACAGTGATTTCGGGCCTATATATAACTTTTTAGAAACCCGACGAGAGCGATGAGCCGAATTTAGACAGACTATTCAAGGAATTTTGTTCTTCCATCATTGTCCCAATGTTCGGAGATGTTCGCTACAAAAAATACAGCTTTGGAATTGGGAAGGGATGCCTATACATCTTCCTGTCGCTGCCCTCCAATACATTTTTATTCGCAGCTCATCAAGAAGGTCCGGATCCCAGACTATGATGAAGCTTATGCTATAATATGCATTCGGGTAACTTGCCATGATTAGGTAGACGCATAAATGGATTGGATGCATGCTCAAGTTGTACCATTGCATGGCTTGTAGTTTTTACATTTACATACCAGCGATGATATCCTTTATGCAGTCCTAAAATATGCCCTGGCTGACTGCCCAAAAAAGAGAATGCTTTCTAGAAGACTCATCATCACATCACAATAATAATAAATATCAATTTTTTTGTGAATCGGATCGAAAAGTTTCAATTTATTAATGTTATACAACGGACATTTGTCTTTGCAACTAGCCGTTCTACACAAAATCGTGACTAAATATACAAAAATTAGTAAAAAAGCCTCCTCTCAGTTATCATGTAGTAAGCGTTAAGACATATGATATCGCAGTTTCAAGTATTACAAAATTACAATAATCGAGAAAAAAATGGTAAGTGCTGCAGGCCTTAATAGAATTAACATAAAATACTAGGTAAAAAACGAGAGACGAGATGGATTCTTTATCCACATCCAACGGAAATGACTTGTTTAATGCATTTTTTGTGACCAACTGTATTACCAGCAAACCGAATGCCCACCAAACGCATACCTAATTAACTCTATGTTTAATACAAGGCTTGACTTTTCTACCCGCTTGTCTACACTTTAATTCAAGTAGTTTTATAATAATAATAATAATAAATACGCAGTAAGTAAGTGGTAATGTCACACTCAATTTTTGCTACATATGTTACCTAATTAATACCATATATACTTTTCATTTCCACCATCACAATATTCAATATTAGTCATTCAGTGTCACGTCTACACACTTGAATTCAAAATTGCTTCGCGAAACTCTTATAATGTAGATCAATGAAAGGTGTAATAATGATGTACAGTTATTTTTAAAAAGTATGTAATATCAAATCAGGTCCATTAGCTTCGAAGGTGTTTCTTTGATTGCTGACATGATCGTGTGTGTCGGAAGTGAAGGACAAGGGGCAGAAACATTGCGTTATTTAGTGATTTAGACATACATAGCAGCGGCATACCATACTACAATTAGCTTTTTCGATAACAATAAAAACACAACGACGTTTTTGTTTATATTGAAAGCCTTCACTGCTACACATGATTAAAAGTAGCGTTCATAGCACATACTGCACGATCGATTATATATACTTTTAGTTTACAAGTTTCATAATAATGACAAAGACAAATAATGCTTGCTACATACTATATTTTTTACAAAATCGGTCAGTGTTCTGCTTGAATTTAATGAGAAGTACATTTGTGAATGAAGATCAATGACATTGTTACTACTGGTATGATAAAGGTTAATAGACCACTGCTTATCAAAGACCCACCAACGTACGTAAGCAACCCACTACTACTACATTAGTTAGTTTCATAATTCTGGAAAGTGATAATAGTTACATTGTGCAGCTTGCAGCAAAACTGCATGAGAAAACTCCCCGGAAGTATTTACGATGAGCTAGCGCTACATAAAGTTAACTGTCTAATATCATAACTTCTTGAACTCGCATAAATACAAAGTAGTCTTCAATCTGTTGTATCCATCTGAGTACAAAGGAGTAATTCTGTGGGGGTTAGAAGGGAAAGCTAGAAAAGTTATGCATTTTATCTACGAGGAGTCGCGCTATTGGTCATCTTCTTCGACATTGTCTCCTCTTCTGTCACGTAGTTCCGGAATTTCGATATTTTGTTACGCAGTTCAGTTAACATTGCAATCTTTTCCAAACATAACTCATCCAGCTGTTGTGAATACACTGAAAATACATATAGCTTTGTAGTTATACTATCCACTTTATCTTATTATTATAAAATTTCTAAAAAATTATTAAAAATATTTACCCTCCTGGTCGTATTCAACTTGATTGGTCAACGCTAAAAGCATTTTCTCCTTTGTGATCCACCTATTATTTGCTTCAAAAACCAGCTTTTGGTATTCCACCATTTCCTCCTCCGCTTCTTGCATTTTTGAAATAGTCTCATGGAATGTCAACAGTTCTCCAGATATTTCGCCTTCCTGTATTGAGCAAAAGATTACAAATCAAATTATTTTTGTTTCTGATGTACCAGCTCATACTACATTTTGTGTAAGTGTTAAACTAACTACTACTCACGTTAAGAGATCGAAGCTGAGCAAGATCACTTTCACTCTCCATTGTCTCCAAATCGTCTTCAGGCACAGACGACATCTTTGTTTCAAGTGGGTCATGCGCGGCTAGCTCTTTGACCCGATCGGCGTAGCGAAGAGTGTTAAGAGAATGTTCACAAGAACTCAAACCAGGACTTATCATAGCAATCATACATGTCTTTGATTTTTCTCCGATGAAGGAGTCGCGGAGAACTTGAGTGAGTTTACTTGCTCGGAAAGGTAAATGAGCTCCCTTTCTGCCCAGTGCTCGAATACATTCTTTTAGAGCCAACAATGATTTATTTATCTCGGCACCCTCCATTCGCGTTTGGCGATCAGCGGAGGACGTGTCTGCTCCCCTTTCATTTCCTGCCAAGTCAATTAGCGAAAACTTGCCATGCGTGCGACCTTGTGTTTGTCGAAGTAGTATCTGGAATACGGCGTGGGATCGAGAAGAGTTGGAGTTGGCTGAGGTTTGACCGGAAGTCCTGGCTGCATTGCCAAGCTGGATTAATTTCAGTACCTCCTCTACAGAGTCTACTGGTTTTTCTACTAGACCAACTACTTGCACCTGCTGCTTCCCATCTTCCAACACCCGCAATTTGGCTTTATTTGCCAACAAGTCGAATACCTTTAAAAAAACATAACAATTAGTTAGATAACAACCTTTACGTTGTTTTAAAAATGAATGGCGTGCTTCACACAATCGGGCACCAAAACTTACCTTGCCACTATAAATTTCAAAGAAACTACACGAGACAGCTAAATTATATTGCCGATATTGTGACATTTTTAAGAATCGGAAAACGTCTTTTGCAGTCATGGCATAGATACCCTTTTGACAGTCTTGCGTCTTGCCGTTGAAATCTCCCCCCATTGTGTGCGTTTTACCACTTCCAGTTTGTCCGTAGGCAAAGCAAGTGGCCATTCCGCCTTCAAATATTGTTTGCACCAATGGACGGGCAGTAAACCTAAAGAAAATAGAATGTGTTGAAACAAGACCTCACACAAGAAACTTAAGCTGATTTAACTTTGAATCTATTTACTTGTAAACGGCTTCATTGGAGCACGTCTCATCAAAGGCGTAGTCAAAGCGAAAATGTTGATTTTCGAGATACTTGGTCAGGTCAACCTTTTGCTTTGGCTCATGGACAATAATTTGATTCTTGTTAGGCACGGTTATCACATCTACTTCTTTCCTCACCACCTCTGTAACAACAAGCGTGCACGTATTTGTTTAAATTAATAATTACTTTTAATACATATCGTACAACAAATTCCAGAATTTAAATTACAAACTGACCTTTTTTATTCATAGGGCGCTTGCGCACACAAACGGTTATTTGATAATCCTCAACAACATCACTATCACGTAATGGGGTGAACTCTAAATTAGTACGGTACTCTCTGTAAAAAAAAGTGTGAATTATTAGTTTACAAAGCCTTTGTCATTCTAAGAAATGCAGCCATGTAGTGTGGCTTAAAAAGTACCTACCGAATCATGTTGGAAAACTCCCACTGAGGATTACCCGGGTCCATATTCATCAAATTTTCTTTTTCATTCTTGAGCTCCGCTTGACGAAGTCTCCTTTCTTCTCGATTTTTTTTCAACTTTTCAACTTCTTTAACAACATTACTTCGTCGTCTGGATGCAGCTGTGTTCGACAACTGGCTTTGGTCTGCCCTTGTGACTGTTCCACCTCCACTCCCATTTACATGTGATGTTGTATCCATCGGTTGATCTTCTATATCATTAATCGGAGTATCTGCGAGTTTTCCTGATGGAGGAGCCAACTGGGTGGTGCGGGTCGCCCGAGGAATCCTCCCTCCATTGTTTGCTGGCACATTTGTAATCACGTTTCCTGTATTTAACTGATTCTTTCCAGCCACCACACTAGGTACCTACAAGTAAAACAAAAAAAACTGCTTGTTTAACCTCAGTGTTGTGCTTCTACTTTTGTAAAGGAATATGATTATAATATAACAATTCAATTCAATTATTCGTTCATGATGATGATGATGATGATGATATGCTGCTGTTAATGAATATATGTTAATTACCGCCGGTGGTCTCATTTCTGCAATTGTTTGTCTTGAATTGCCAGTATTTTGATTATTCGGTACGTTAATGTTGGCGCTAATGTTGTTGGTGACATTTTCCATAGGACCTGTGCCATTATTCGGGACTAGATTTCGCGTCGTTACGTGAGGATTTAGTGCTACGAGTGACTCCAAATCAACCTGCCAGCATATAAACAAATTATAACCCATAAATTCTTTACTGACTACGAAAGCCAAGATCAAGAATAAAATGATTTTTATTCATACTTGATTCCTGATAGAGTGACTTTGATTAAATACTTTACCTTTTTAAAATAAGTAATATGAAAAAATGATTAACCATACCTCTTTTCCTTTTGTCTCATTCCTCTCAAACCATTCTACGGTAACACTTTTGCCCTCCCAATTAATCCCGGATACTACAGCCGTATGTACTCGTCCTGTGAACATTTAACAACAGTTTTAGCAATTACAATCATACAATAATAATCTATAAACTTATTCTCTCATCAATCAAGTCAAGAAATTCATCAAAATCGTTCAAAAAGTGAGATCTCAAAATCAGTTTTTAACGTACATTTCATTCAAAAATAAATGCACTGACATGTATATTTGGTAATTTCTTCATCACGAAAGAAATACATAACTATTTGTAGCATCAGGCATAGTGACTTTCATCACCTGTCCTCATCACATCACACACCATTACACCGGGTAACCTTATAAGCGTGTTTGCAACTTTTGTAAACAATTACATGCACACAAAAACTTTGTCCAATCGATGATTGAAATGTGAAAAGTTTGACCAGAAAAGGGTGTATGTATGGGAATCAAAGACGTGAGTTGATGTACGATAATATTTTAATGATAATGAAAGTGACTTACCATCAGTCCTTTTGATATTAACTTGCATTCCAAGCCCCAGGGAGTAGATAACTGTGCTATCCATCTTGCTTAGCTTGGTATAAGGTAGTTGAAGCGTCGCTAGTGAGTTTCCGAAAGGTTAAATGTGACTTAACCAATAGTGACAAGAAGGGATGTACAATGTACTTTCTCACGTCACACAGACACCATACACAGTCTTTTGTGCAGGGAATCCTTTGTAATTTTCAGCCGTGACTTTGCCGTTCCAAGTGCCTTGTTGGAAACGTTAAAGGCGGAGCTAGCGTAGAGCGAACAGTTAATTAATTAATGGCCGTCCAGAAAAGGTACGAAGCGTAAAAATGTAGCTATTCCTGTGCAGAGTATCTTTTGCCTTGACTCTTGACCCATATATGGCTCGCAACAATTACAACCAGCAAGCGCAGTCGCCGTTTGTCATTTGTAATAATAACGCCGACACACTGGCACAACAAGCATAATACATTATCTAGTCGCCCACTCAGCTGACCATTCACGTCCAAAAATCCAAAAAAGCAAGAGCTACCTTTTGCACAGTTTTTTTTTACTTCTTCTTTTACACCCTACCCACAACACCACCAAACCACTAGGATACACAATGTCATCTATCTGCCAACGTTAACTCTCTTCTCTTCCTTGGCTCCTGCTTCTTTCTTCCTTTCTTTCTTCCTCCTTTCAACGACCAGCTCCTGACGACCACAACACAACTTACAGCTTAACTCCACTCTTTCTGATCATGCTCTATGACAATAAATATTACCAAATGACACTAAGCTCTCCTTCCGATGGAACAGTCCAGGGTCAAGTTAGTCAAATGTCGGCTGCTGGGAATCACTAAAACACCAAGGTTTTCAAACCTCCTTCAAAGTTAGAACATTGCAAAAAAATAGCACACAATGTAGACCACTTCTTGTTGATAGCTATTCCCAATCGATGATCGATGTACCTAAACCTGAAGAAGTACGAACGATATGCATTGCGAGTTGAGTGAGTGACCCGGAAATTTTTTGTAACCTCCTAATAAAATATAACTTGAGAATTTTCAAAAAATTGACTTGCTCTAATTTCGAAATGCTAACAGATGAATCCTTAATATTAACTGATAAGAATAATGGTAAGTGACTTTACGGTCACCGAAGTGCCTACTCAAACAGAGATTGAAAAGTAACATGAAAATGTTTTTCGTGAGTGTGAATGAATGACTATCAAGCAAAAACAAATCACCACATAATACAGATACAGAATTTTAGCTCAACTGTCAATTTCACAACAACGATTATGTATAAATGTACTTACGATGATGGGATGGCAAGTGAACAAGTACCAAAAAGCAAAGTTGTGTCTTGTGAGTGAATGTGAACTGTAAAGATGAAATGAAGTAAAGTATCCCATCTAAAATCTAGGATACATATAACATCTTATGTAGGATTTAGGCTTAGGTACATTTATTATATGGTTTTCACAGTAAAAACGCAATGTGTGTGGCTGACTATAAGGAATATACTTGTAAACTGAGCCAGTTCAATAATACAAAACCACATACATATAACCATATTTGTACGCGCGAATATGTATCCTTTTGTATTGATAAAATGTATGTATTTCAAGACTTTTGCCGTTGCTATTTTATGTACTCTGGCTGTACATAGTACTATGTACTTACTAGTGAGCCGGTCGCAGTAAAAAGGGAGGAGGTTCCACACATCTAGCAATGTATCTATCCCTGCAGATAATGTTATTGTAATTAACTTTTAACGTATTTATATATGTGTTTGTGTATTTAATGACTGTTGAAAATTGGTCTACATTTAGATTCTAACGAGAGACACAAATCTAAGGACGAAAGACTGATGCGGATGCGAGCAACCTAATGCGATAGTACCGTTTTATGCCTTGGAATTTCAATAATAAATGGACCTATACGATGCCAACAAAGTTGTAGTTTACTCGTTGACATAATTGGCTTCATATATATGTTCATATTCATGGGCTTTCTTTATTACATTTCTTCGGTTGAATTTGAGTTGCATGCAGGCCAACTAGTAGTTTATTTCTAGTGATAGTTGCATAAAAGACAACCGTCCATGGATGATGGAATTACGTACACGGGGAAGACAAAGGTAAAGGGAAGGGAGAATGACTCATGCCTCATGCTATATAATATTGATACTTCTTTACCATACCTAGTCATTCATTTCGTTGTACAGAAGTCTTCTGTTAAGTAATGAATGACAAAGGGCTCCCTATCAGTAGGGTACTGGTACGGGTAGAATAACATTTTACTTTGTTGGTGCGGAAAAGAACGCAACGGAATCCACGATGCTTTCAAGCTTTTCTAGGTCCGTACTTCGAACGACGTGGTACAGAACACATTATTGACTCGTCATCTAGTTTTACGTTCCATAATATCATAAAATATGCATACAATGGTACCAACCACTAGTTCCTCGGCAATAGTCATTTCATTATAAGTTCTCCGTTTGATTTTGTCAAATCAACATAATCATCTTTTTTACTTTAAATAAATCAGGGAGGGGCCAAAGTGAAAGCAATATTCAAAACAACTACAGTAATGCATTGGATGATAGACGCATTAATTATTATCCTCTTTATTCAGCGTACGTAGATTCGGTACATGGGCATGCTGATTAATGCCAGTTAGAAGTTAGAACTAATACAATCCAGAAACTAGTACACTTAATGCAAAACTGACGCTATTACATGTAATCATAATCCTCCTTCGTTGCCGACATCGTTGACGCTAATCATAAATATAATTCAATAATGGGCTACATACATAAAAAGAATGTCTTGATAAAAGAAAAGGAACAGCCCTCATTACCGCCCGCACGCACAATTTGTTTTAAATATTCTCATTATTCAAACTATTAACTTACTTGCTTAATATATAGTATTGTTATAACATAATTTGAATTCATGAATGATTAGATAGATTTATTATATTTTAACAACTGAAGGGATTTCTTGTGTACTCTGTCATTGCATTTATCTGAATTCAGGAAAATACCTCTTATCAACTTGCATATTATGTAGGAATAATCCATTTACGTGTACATTCATACTTATACCATTTTTATTTATTTTCTGTCTCATAATGAATATTATTATGATACACACTCCTAGCGCGTTGCGGAAAACGTTAACTTGGGTTATTTTTGCAGCAAATTACTGCACATCTCTTCACGTAATTCATACACTACACAGTATCCAGTAGTAAGAATAGTTGATCTCACTCTCCGCGCGTGTTACATAATTAACCTTTTTGTTCATAATAGATCCTGTTAACTGTTTTGTTTACTAAATTAAATTCTCTAATAACGACCCTAAAAGTATTATCTGTTAAAAAGATTAGCATTTTTGTTGTAATATGTGTTTTTCCAAATCTAAACATATACTTTAGCTAGACCGTCGGCTCCGGCAGATGCAATGAAAGGTTTGGAAGGGTGAAACGCTACATCATGAATAGCTTCATCAAACTTTTTACGATGCGCCGTCATTTCTTGAAGACATTGTTTAGATTCGACATTCCATACCCGAACGCTGCAGTCATGACCTAAAACGCATTTGCAAACATATTTACGTGTCAGATTTATGAATAACATTGTTTTCGAAATGATTTTGTTTTTGTTATTCTACGTTAGTTTCATGTGCATCAAATTAGATATGCTTACTTCCAGATAGTAAATAAAGTCCATGAGGATCCAACGCTAATGATGTAACTGCATCTAAATGTGCAACCATAGCATGTAGCATTTTCCCAGTTGAATTATCCCAAAAGCGGATATGGCGATCTTCATGAGCTGTGACTGTTAAAGACAACGTTGGATGACAGACAACCCTGTTCACTGCGCCGATAGAATCGCACTCGAAGCGAACTATTTGCTTCTTACTCTCCAAATCAAATATTACAACTTGAGAATTGTATGCAACGGCCATGTGGGATGGCTCATCTCGAACGAAATCCACTGCTGTTGGAATCCCATCTACTTAACCAAATATAAATATAAGTACTGTTTCTACCTTTTACATTTCGGAATAAATACAAGGACTAAAACATTTAAAGACACGTTACACACCCGAGGTAGATGTAAAAGTATCTAGCAAAGGTGTTTTGGAAGTCGGGTCCCACAGTCTTACAGTCCCATCAGCAGAACATGACAACAAGTGTGATTTCTGACTATGTAAACTGAGCCCATGAACTGCATCCGTGTGATCGCTCATGGTTCTAACCAATATTGACGGGTCTACGGGAACAAAAGTTAAACTTTTAGCCGAAATAAATACTTGTAATGGGTCCATAATACTCTAAACTCAATCAACTTTTCTCTGAATATACATGTTACCACTTTCCAATACCTGTAGCTTTTTTTTTTTTTTTAAATTTCAGACAACTTACCATAAGAATCATATGGGTCAATGTTACAATCAGGGACTTTCCATGCATTGATCGTACCATCCAAACTGGCTGAGTAAACGTGCTCACCGGACGTGCTCATTACGAGACACATAACTGGGCCACTATGCTGCCGAAATGTATACAGCGGTTCCACATCCAATGATGCATTTCTAAGTGAAGTGAAGCAAACATTTCTGTAGAGTTTATGCATTGTGAAATAATAGAAAGGAAATCAATTCAATGAACAAACTTTTTCGCAGACACTGTCTTCTGCAAGTTCCACATTTTTAAAGTATGGTCTTCTGAAGCTGTTATAAGAACAGGTTCCACTGGATGAAAGGCTAATGCCCGTACACTGTCAAAATGACTTCTTAGAGTATATTTTGCCATCCATGTTTTACGAAAAGCTTCTTTATCCAAAGTGACCTAGACAAATCAAATGTTTCAGTTAAGCAACAAGTTTTAATTTCTTTATTTGCAAGGATATTCATCCGATATAGGCGAAATTATCGGTTGGAGAGGGAGGACATTTTTGATAATATTTTACTAGTCGAGCTTTCTGCGTCAAGTCATATTCATCCGAGATGAACTGCAATTTGCATTTAATTAATATTACAAATTGTTGCAAGATCAAATTCCAGAAATTTATGTGTTTTAAAAAAACTGGCAGTACATCTCGCTTTGTTAATTTTGGCAAAGCAGTTAAATCAATGCTTTTAGTGAGCAGCGTGGCTGTTCTGTATTGATTGTTTCTGTATGCCAATTTTAGTTCCAAACGAATTAAATTAAAAGAATTTTGTTTTACTTACATCCATATTCATATCTGCATCATTATTGACGGTCAGCTGCGCCAACTCACCGAGGCTGACGTCGTCAGCACGAGCTCCTGAATAGCTCCATTCTTCCGTTTTATCGGCAGAAGATGCTTCTTCCGCCCCAAGGAAGCTAAATTCATTTAATACCTCCTCAGTCTCCGCATCAACTTCATCAGCAATACCCTGCAATAATAAATTAACATGGGTTTAAATAGGCATTACAAAAATATATCTCGGTGCGTCACATTTACGCTCGATTTTTTGTAAACACTTACCCGACCTCCTTTACGCTTAGATTGTTTAATATCATCATCTACATCATCGAGGTCATCTGCCATGTCATCATCATCATCCACGTCCATTCCTCCAGACAAAAAATCAAAGTTTGCCATCACTGCAGACTCCGCCTCCATCATCATTGCCTCTGCCAAAGACTGGAGGAAGGGCAACATTGTAAATCGATTTTAAAATGATTAAACCGATCAATAACAAGTAAGAGTTTATAATATACGGATAGCGCCATAAAAGCTGTAGAAACCTTTTTAGGGACGCGTCGCGGCTGTTCTGCAGCAGGTCTTTTATTTTCAGAAGTGGAGCCACCATTTTCCTGCTGTGCCTGCTGTTGTTCAGGAGCTTCTAGGCCGAGAAGTGATCTAACACGATTCGATCTCACGTCAATTATAGTGTCTGTATAGCCTATTTCCTGCAGGTATTGCCTTAGAAGTTGCCGCCCCTGTCTCCATGAAACTTGCGAAGAAATTGGTTCATCTGAACCAGCAGCTGCCTGTAATTCCGGTGGTTCCGGCTCCAGGTCTGGTGGTTTCCCAAGTTCATTTGAAGGATCCGTGCCAAATTTCAATTTATGATACTTTGCCCTAATAACGTAGGAGTATAGCCATTAGCAAAATGCCGTCAATTGTAACACATTCATAAAAATGATGCTAAACTTTAGACTCTTCTTACCTCTCCTGTTTCAAGGCATACTCCAGCATTTTAATACGCCTAACAAGGTCATTTTTCAAATTTTCTTGGCCTTTTCGTTCGCCTTGTAAGAAGGCAATCCTAGCCTGGAGCTCAGCCCGTTCCAGTTCCCAACTGGCACGTTCCATTTCAAACCGTGCCCATTCATGTTGTATGAAATGTAATATTCCAGGTATTGAATATCTGGGCTTGTTATCTTCCTTATTACCTCCCGGTCCATTACCGGTTCCCCCAGCGGAACCCGCTGTTCCTCCCTCCTCGTTACCTGGATATCTCATCCCCTCCGTGATGAACAATTGACCCGTTGATCTTTTTACAAATAAGATATGTACGCACGTC
>JAQGAP010000270.1:0-44595 GCA_034697805.1 Orchesella bifasciata
AATATTGGGACAGTACTACTTAACAGTGAATTAAAACAGCACACATTCTGTATCTTGAGGTATCCAAATCATTAACTCGCCTTATTCTGCTATATAATTTTGTTTGCATAAAGTTGCATACAATTAGTTGCAACGTAATATTTAACAATTACCTAGTGTGCATTTATCCATACTCCTTAGTATTAGTACGCGACTTAAAACTACATCATATTGTTTAATTCACTGCCAGAGAATAGAGGTATACAAACAGAATAAATACTTCATGACGAACTTTTTTCACAGAGCAGTTGTAGTACACAAACTTCGCATTATTTTAAAACATTCACACTTACTTTTTAAATACATAATTAAATAGTCACGATTCATTGTTGAAATAGTTTCACACGAAGAACAACAAACCTCAGATGGACAGTTAACAATTGACAGTAAAAATATTCTATTCCAGAATAGAATGTGGCAGATAGGTCGGAAGAATAATATCAAATATGGTAAGAGACCGACAACATATTTCGTTAATCGAGAAATTACGTAGGTAGACATTGCCAAGCTACCTCCCGCAACAAAAAATATATATTACACTTACGTGCACAGAACTAATTCAAAGTTTAAACTTGTTGACATTAAGATTGAATATATACAATATATTTTAGATGCGCAGTTGAAAACTTGAAGTGAGCAGCATTTTTAAATAGTTCGTGCATATGCATGAGTCGTTATATTAAAACACTTTCACTCTACATTGTTACTTCGTATCTAACTTAATCATTATCATATAATACATGTCTTACCTAAATTTATTTCCAATGTTCTTATAATGTACTTCAGATATTCAACCAGAGATCATTTAAACTTTAGTTTACATCGTATTTCCACTTTATTGAAAATATTTATTTTGGCAGATTGTTTTACAAATGCACACGCTTCCTTTGACCTTCTCAAAAGGTCTTCTTAACAGAGAGCTGGTGTGGTAACTTAAATGAACGGAAATCTACCGCAAAAATGTTGGGTGTTATTAGCTAAAATCGGGTATGCCTGCTCCGTTAATAATTATTATATTACAGTACGACCTGGCTACGGATTAAAGTCAGGGTTGGAATGGAAATGCTAACGATTATCAAATTTCGAATTTCGGAGAATACAGTTCATTTCATTGTCTAAAATCTAAAAAGCTGTGTCTGAGAAAGTGAAAACTTTATGCAACGAACTACACACTGATTCCAACAGGTGGGGCATTCCTTCGTTGTGTGGATATTGAAGCTACTCATATATCTCTACCTACCTAAACATAATCGGATGCATTTTCTGTGATAATTTATACGTACCTTTAAATATTATTTATTATGTCTCAACTTAACTAATTGCAACAGTAATAGTCAGTGCAGAACAGTATCTTCAACATTTTAGCTAAACAATTTTCTTGTCTCTAATATAATCTATTGTAATAATAATAATATTAATTAATTTATAATGATGAATCACAATGCTCCCTTCACTTAAGGAATTCGTGGTCTCCACAAGTTGGCTTTGTAATACGTTTCCTTGTACATCGTGGGGCACCGCTTACCCTACAAAACAAAGATAGTCACAAAGTCAAAATCTTGAGTATCGTAATAATAAAACACAGCATTTTCTACACAACTTAGAACAATGTGAGATTCGTTTCTGATGTCAAACAACCGGCTAATTCCAATAGCTCATGATTGAAATAAACAACTTGTCATTTCCGGAATTTTAATGCCGGTCGAAATGAAAACTTTAAAAGCAACATTTGCTCATGCATACATGAGCGTTTCTGGTTGAAATGGCCAATTTAGCTCAAACCGAAACCCCTAAAAGAGGGTACTTGTAAACTGAAAATGAAAACAACATGGGGAGAAAGCAATGAGCCATACAACTATAAACATTCTTGAACCATTAAGCCATTCCTTCTAAGTCCAACGAAGTAATTCAGTTTTAGTGAATTGTTATTATTCTAGACAGAGAACTACAAGATGCACACACATGGATCAATGTAACATGCATGTTAAAACTTGTTTGCTCTTCCAAGATGACAATCCAATATTGTAAATTGCATCGTGTACACAATCCTGAGTGGGCAGAGTAACGGTTTTTCTCCAACAATGAAAGTTTTGGAAAGGATGATGATGCATGCACGATGAGTACAAAGAGAGGAAGTGGACAATGGTCAACCAATATGACTGCTAGTGCTATTCTACCCTCACTTTCCACTACTCCAGCCCCTTTTGCACAGTGTCCTTTAGCTGAAACAGGATGGTGAAGGGAAAAGGAAATTCTTTTAGTGAAATGGGCACATTTGAGAGTGGCTGTACAAAATACAAAATAGTCATTGAAAGCGGAAATGGTCAGCAATGACTCCCAAGAGGGAATGCACGGCGGAGTAAAAGAATGGTCCCATAAGGGTCACAATGGATAATGAGAGGCTGCTGTGGTGTTTTGTCCATGTTCATACATTACAACGCATTTTTCCATGGGAAAGTAGAGAAAGCTAGCTTCTTTCAAACACACAAGATTATTGCTACTTCTATATCTACGTCTCCGTTTGACGTGATCTTACAATTATCCTCTCAAACACCGCCACCTTACTATGAAATGACTCGGACTCAACCATATAGGTGGCAAACTTGGGGGAAAGGCTGTAGGAACGATGACCCTAGTGTAAAGAGATGCGTTCTCCGCTGTGTTTCAACTTTCATATTGCGATACTCTTTGTTTGTGTCATTTTTGCTACTTGTAAAAGAGATGGAATCACAGGGAACAATAATGGTATCATGTGTGGTCACCTTACAAAAACACCAATGCGTGTGGTACTAGATACCTACATACATAGATCAGAATATAGGTGTCTTTGTGAATATTTCTGTGCTTCCCAAATAATACCATGTGGTTTTGTGAGTGACGGTTTCAGAAAATGGACATTGGATTGGTAGCACAGAGGCTCTTATATGACCTCTTTGGAGGAGGGTGGAATGAATTCAAAGTGACGAGAATGGAAAGTACTTACACAACATGGAGAAAGATTGCGAGTAGTATACAAAGGGAAAAGTCCACCAAACCAACGTACCTTTTGAGAAGGAAAAGGAGAAAAGTGAACGAGCTATTTGAAGCTAAAGGCATCAACCAGTTTTATTGAGTCTATTCTTGTATGTCTTTCGATTAAGGAGAATTTATCTCCGCAGGGGGCCTCTAAAAGAAAACTATCTCGAGTACCCCTATATTATTTCCTCGTGTGTGAACACCAAAAAAAAAAGGAGAAAGGAGCAATGTTTCCTACACTCGTCGCATTGTTCCCGTCGCCAACCTCAGACAGGAGAAGGAAGACGAAGAAAAACTGTGGAGCATTATCGTCCGCGACACGATATGGTCAAGCGAACGTTAACTGAAGAATACAAAGCAATGCAATATACGGCATTTCTCCTTTGCTATTTCTTCCAGGTAAAAATGACATTTTTAGAGGGGTCCACAGTTCACAGCACTGGAGGCGAAATGGGTATGGTATAGAGCTAGGCAATGTATGTAGTTAAAAACGGTTGTGCTCCTCTTTTCGTTCTCATCTCAGGTTCCAGTGAAATTGAAATGGGCAGTGGTGATGGGCACTTTATGTGTATCTTAACAGCAATACGAGCCACCAGCAGTCAGCGTTGGCTTCAGAATACAAAAAATACAAAGCATGGCAGCCTACCATTTCCCCGTCTTTGTACTGATCTCATATTTCTTTCTCTGGGATCTTACCCTACTGGCTTTGAGAGTCGTGCAGTGCCTTAATTAAACGATATATCGTTATAACGAGAAATAAAAATGGCTTACCTGAGCTTGAGGGAAATTTATGTTTGTCCTCACGGTTCTGTGGTGGAGAGCTTGACTCGGGCGTACGTTCATTAGATTAGTTTTTGGCTGTTCCAAATTGATCCCTTGTTTTAATTGACGCCAAGCATGAATCTAAAATTAACACATTGAACCAACCTTGTAATTACTCTGAATTACTGTTACTCCGTTCCATTCTCTCTCCCATGTCGCATGAGATAACAACTCTATCTTTTGGGAAAGTGGGAAAAACACCTACCATTTGCTTATTTAAATAAACAGGCTTGTTAAGAAGAACCCAAGTGACGGTTTCCCAACACCCAGGATGCGTGGTCGATCCCTCGTAGGTCATGTAGTAATCAGTCTCAGGGAGCAAACCATGAAGGGAGAGCGTCTTTACCGGTGCTGATTGATCTATAAGTAAAACAGGAAAAAGCTCGCATTAACAACCCTAAAATTTCACCATTAAAAATATTTAATCTACTAACTACTTCTCCTTTTCATCCTCCACATGTTTCTTTGCCCTTTATTCTTTCCATGAGAGTTTGTCACGCGTTGACCTTTCATCATTCCTTTGGCAAAGTAACAAAGCGAAAATGTACATGCCAAGGAGGTGATGATGAGCATACTTTTCAGCAAAGACAAATTGTACCTCCTTGATTTTTTTAAAACGGGATCAAAACTACTATAGTAACTATGGCATGCTGTAACTTTATACTCCGGCTCTTTCTGGCAAGAACGAGGGCGAGAGTCCAGAATGAGATGAAATGGTTGCCAACTAGTAAACATAATATGGATGTAGAGGGAAGAAAAGGAGGAAAGAGGTTGTTTGAAGTTGTTTGGTTGGTTGAACTTGTTGGTCCATCTTCAAATGTGAAGTCAGGTCACGTCAAGGAAGGGACTACGGAAGCGTTTATCAATTCGCATATTGCACACTGGCAAACAAGTCAAGTTGTCGGGTTGTACACAACACAACCTCTATGTACAATCTGTTCCATGTATGTTTGATATTTTGGCCACTAACTCTCTCTATCTTTGCATTAGCCATTGTATTAAATCTTCTTGTGTGATGTGCTCATCCAAACGAGCAACTGTTTACTTGCGTGCGGAGCGTTTACCTTTTAACCCTTCGTTGGTCTGGTCCAGGGTAAAAATAGCCGAGACCTACTAATGATGCCAACACTTGACGAGCCCACAAACTGTTGACCACAAATCAAGTTGATTGAAACGGTAGCAATATTTCTTAACGTGATCAAGTTGTACGGAGCCCGAGTACGAAATATCAGTGAGCCCACTAATTTGGGAATTTTGTCTCCGTCCTTAGAAAAATGGGTTGTTTACTAACACAAATAAAATACAAGAGGATGACAACCCAAAGTTTGTTTTATCTAAGGACCCTACTACATCCAACGAGTTAATTCACACTCCCAAACAACCGCATTCAAAACAAGTGATTATACCGTGGTTGGAAAGGATGGGACCAACTTTCTTTGGAGGAATCGACCCTGAAACCAGCCCAAAGTGTCGAATACATTTTAAACCAGCATAATGTGGAAACAATATCCGTAATAGGAACTAGAGAACGACTGTAGTATAGGAGTAGTGGAAAAGACAGCGAAATGCCAAAAAAAATAATTGTCTCTCCATGCATCCATCCCCATGAATACCTAGAGGGAACGGAGAGTCATCCTATCAACACAGTCTTTACTCAACGACGTTGCAAGAAAAGTGCTGATCTTCGCACTTCCTTCTCTTTCTCAGTTGTGTATTAGTTCTCGTAAGTATTTTCAATTCCATACTCATCCCTTCCTTCCTTGCGTTGCTTACGAGTCTTCCAACTGATGCAAAGCCCACGAGTCCATTTATTTTCTGTGTAAATTAACTTTGTAAAAATTTCCGTTTCCTACAGGAAAGAAAGTGTCACAAAGTTCCTCTTTTTTTCTCTCTCCCTCACACACAAAGTCCATTCACTTCCTACCAATATAGTTCTCGCGGTGCATGCATGAACGCATGGGAGAAAGTTTGGTATAGGGTTTCTCCGCCTACACTCTCCACAAATCTGTAGCCGTCGTGTCGCCTCTCCACTTCCTTGGTGCGAGGCATAGTCTCTCCAGGGAAGTCATGTAAACAATGTACTAGAATATGTTAAAAAATGCTGAATCTTGAAAAGAAATTGTAATATTGTATTAATCTTTTGATAAATAGCTTATACTGGCGTCCCAAAGTCCATGTCCCTAACGCTAACACATATATTACTCGGTTTGGTAGCGGAACTTTTTGTCACTCCTCCACAAACTCTATTTATGTAGATGCTTGGAAATCTGAAAGGCTGCGTAAATGTAATGAAATGATAACGGGAAACGGCAGTGATGATGACAAACGGTGGGGCAGACTGTTCCTGAAAATATGCATGCATGGATGTATGTAGTACCCTTCAAAGCAGACGAGAGGAAAGAGTCAACGGCCTACACTGTTGCAAACATGAATATTATGAAGTATAATGGTTTTACATCCTCCTCCTACACACTAGACCAGGAAGTGATATAGAAACCCTTCTCATTCACAACTTATCCGGGCAAGGAAAAGCAAAGTTTGTCAAATTCACTCACTTAGGCACGCTGGCCCATTAGCTGATTAGGAGAGAAAGAAGAGATGACGGGCGCTTGACAGATGGGGTTGTCCCAAACAACATACTACTCAACGAAATCCTAATAATAATAATAATAATAATATGTACTTTTAGCACTTGTGGAGAGGCGTATTGTATGCACCACAAACTGGAGAGAGTGAGAGGCAGACAAAACTATTTGTCCAAAACTTTACACAATAAATACTCGACTTTTCCTATTTATATGCATAATATACTCGCATATTATGCGGAACTTGGTTGGGGTGAAAGTGAAGGAAAGTCATGAAAGATCAACAACATGCACACAATCATTGTATACGCTGGGAAAAGAAAAAAACATTTCCAAACTCTTCAAATAGCTTTCCTTTCCCTTTTCGCCATCACAGTCGCTTTCACAGTGCATCGGCACACGGAACCATGTGGACAAGAGCTGTAAAATTATGCTGGTATGCTGATGCTCCAGAAAGGTATAGAAGCTTCCACGAGGAGAAAATAAATGGCATGAATGTACGTGAGTGTGTGTGGTCCTTTATTCGTTGCGTGAAAGAGTATCGGAAAGGAATGCCGTGTCTCTATCAATCATAATTAGTTGTCATTCAAAATGACAGTCTGCATGAAACCTTTCTGAACCCGCTTATACACGGAAGAGAGGCGAGGGAGTAAACTGAAATGAGAAGAGGGAGCAATACAAATCCCTCTAATATGAAAGTGATCAAAAGGAGACAAGCTAGTAATAAAATGAAGTGTCGGAGAGAGATGAATCGTTTATAAACAGTAATTCCAATTGAAATAAAATCCTGGCATGGCGTGTGAAAGCCAAGCCCAAACGTTTTATGTATGCTCCAGCTCCAGCCCAAGATTGAAATTCCGACAGAGATTTAAAAATGTGTCCACTCCATTTTTTCTGTAGATCAACTGGTTGAAGAATAGAATATGGGTGACAGGCCATGCTTTCCATGGGAAAGATTTTGATAACTGGGTATTATTTAGCATATTATATGACGCCAGTGAATTCAGCAAACGCTTGTATTTACACTCCATTTTCAATTTTAGTACGTGTCACTGAACGCATGCACTGGTGTTAATGAACAAAGGGAAGTACACTGACCGGGCGAGTGTGAAACGGGGCTAAAAATCAAGCTGCGAGATTTTGGAATGAAAAGAAAGTAAAAATCACTCTCCCATTCTTGCTCCCATTTTCACAGCTTTGGAAAGGCTGAGCTCAGCACATTGTACAAGCACACATATGTACGATATGATGCTCCTCCTGATGATGATGACGATGTGATGCTGATATGAGAGAAGAATGGAACATTCAACATTTCATGGAACAATCTTCATCGCTTGCTGACAAGTCCACTGGGACGTCCTCTGAATTCACAATTTCATTACATGAAAACGAGTTAAGCGACAGAGGCAGCTCAGTGCTTGCTTTTGCTTTATGGTTTACATGCTTACTTAACCGTTCAACCAAACACCCGTTTACATATGAGAAAGTTGAATGCACTAGGGTTGATATGGGATGATGACATGTCCGTATGTGTAGGCACATTAAGAATATGTTTGTGTATACGTTACGTTTTTGTGTCTCCGTAAATGGAAAGCGTGAGGGAAACGGATGAATTGTTGATGTGTGTGTCTCTGTACATTCTTCAAGTGAGTAGGATAGATGATGGGATGAAACGCAAAAAGGCTCACCACATCATAACCACTGCCACCAAAGAGGAAACCACACAAACCACCCTCACAACCACATTTGTCAGCATATCACACTTGTTTTTTTGTAAAACTATTATGTAAGGTGTAAGTATACTTAGAATATAAATCGGAGGTATTAAATACACTTGTATTTTCATATCAGACAACAACAGTTTTTTATATGGCTCCAGGGTTGCGTGGCATCATCTCTTCTCCGAGCTTACACACAACTCCATCCATCCATCCACTCATTCATTCACGAAAAAGTCTAGCCATCCACGAGAAGAGCACGTAGAAATACGACACATCAAATACAACATGAAATCGAGGAAAACCGGATGTTCAACTCTAAACTACTACAGGAAAGCTCATGAAAGCGCTGTGTAGTGTAATGTAGGTTGTTTTTGCGGCTGAAGAAAAAAGGTGGTACACACAGCTCAATGCTGCTGACTCATGTGTGATGATAGCTACATACGTATACCCTGAAGACTTGGAATGCTCCCGTTGCACGCCTTCCCTTACATTTGTCTTCCTTATCCAGCAAATGTATGAGACAGCACAAATGATTTACCATGATGATTTGTTAATCCCTTTACCCATTTTCTTCCTTTATTAGCTCACTCCTTCCCAACAGAGTGTATGACTTTCTCCGTTTTGTCTGTCTGTCTGCAAATATTCTATTGGTTTGATAACATTTAGCCTAAGATCCAACAAACGGATGTCTCAAACTCAGCAAATTCATGGAAACGAAGCGAGTTGCGATTCCTCGTGCTTTTGTGGCGATTTTTGTGCTTTGCTAAGTTACTTTATGTGCAGCGTTGGTTACGTTGTAAACTTCTCAAAGCGTCTTAAAGTCCTCGTGAAGGTGCGTGTTATTTTACTTCACATGCTTGTTTTTTGTTACTTTTGGCGTCAAATCCATTTTAAAGAGGATTTTATTAAATCTTATAGCAAAACACATAATTTCCCACTAAATTCGAATTTAACCAACAAAATGGAGCGTGCTAAGCCTCAACAAGCGATGAGATTGTGGGATTCGGGCTATTAAATGGGATGTTTTTGTAAACCGCAGCAACATTGTTTACCTGAATCGCCTTTTCTGTGAATGTTCTACCGTAAACACATAAGTATGTTGGCTTAATACGCTTATTAACACTTGAACGAGAGATTGGAGGCTTATGAACTTTTACTCTTTTTCGCACCATTTTATGGTGTTTCATGAAGTCAGCAAAATATTGGCTTTCGCAAAGCGAAGCTCAATTTGAAAAGCTTTCAGTTTTCTTTAAATGTTACAACGGCATGCTTGTTTGGGAATATACGCTGTCTAGATTTTGAGTATTGTGGACTACGTCTATTTAAATGGTGGGCCAGTATAACATTATACGATAAAATCAAAATTAAATAATGGACCTTTATGTTGTATCTTTGCAATGTAAACTAAGGAACTCCTTCGAAACTTGGCTGCAAACTTTTCGCACGACAATTCCAGATTTAGTTTTCGATATAGTTGGGCTTCTGCACGCAAATAAATATGAGTAGGTACAACGTTTAAATTTCAACCCAAAAAGAGCTGATGTAACAAATATAATTACCTCAAATGCAAATTTTTACATTAAAATTTAATACCAACTTTGCCCCCTAGTGGTTGAAATACAAGATGAAACTCATCATACCTTGTGATACTCATGGAGGTTTCAGTTTCATCGTGACGAGTTTATAAACTTATTACAAGTACAGGAGAAAATACACGTGAAGGAGAAAGCAACTTTCACCGTTATACAGGGCAAAGAAATGACATGTGCAATTGTACTATACTATATTCAGTATTATGTATATATTTTTAATACACTTTATGATATAAAACTTGTTTTAGAACTTACTGCGGAATTTGATTTGATTTAAAACACTTGTCAGGATTCTGAGCTCGGAATTCGGTGGCTTCATCATGTCTTCATCCTGAAATTTAAGTCAAAGCATCACAATTATTAGATTCCGGCCGTGCATCTCAGGTATGTAAACTCCACGCTTTTCATGAAACTAAATTAATTTCCTACAATTGTAAAGTATACAAAATTATAATGAAAAGAATGACTTTGCTTTTTGCTGTTACAAAAATTTTCCATACAAAATTCAAGCTAAACTCTGCACTTTCTACCGTAGTATCGCAATGCATACTAAAAAGAGCCGTAAATGCCAAATAAAAGGATAATAGAATCTTATTATGGCAAAAGAACGGAAATTTTGACAAATTAGGTTGAAAATATGTGCACATGGCGGTCGACTTTAATGGTTTCCGACAAGACTGATGGATGTGGAAACAAGAGGCAACAATACACGTATGAATAAGAAAGGCAACTTATATAACAAGCTAACTTAGTCACACCCAAAATAACTATGGGAAAATAGTTGGAGTAAACCTTCTGTTACAATGAAAAGCAAATGGGAACATTACGTCGTGATTGAGGTTGAATATATGAGCAAAATTTAACGACCATCATGTTACGGAAACTGACCTGACTTTTGCAACTGCCGAAAAACTATTTGGCGATATTATTATCATGTGATACTAGCAATTGATATGATTTTGATATATATGAGGGGCACAGCATGAGGAGAGAACAACGGGAGCTAATAAAATAACAAACTGATGATACGGCTATTACGGGTTATGATGATGATAATTGATAACTTACAGAGACTCGGATCATGATCGAAATGGCTGCTACACCATTTGGCTTCTGTTGGGCATCTGACAAATTCGCATAAAGCTCCACATTGAAACCATAAAGCTGCAGCTGGAAAAACAATAAAATTGAATCCCATTTACATAAAAGAACTTGTGCTTCGGGTTCCTCACCATCATATCACGTTGGAGTCCACGGATATGAATTTGAATATGGGTGAGCATAGGTTTAAGCTTCACCAACCACCACGATCACCATCCCATATCTTTTTCCCATTTAGACTCGCTGGACATAAATTCTCCCAAGGCAATCATTCATTCTAGATGGTTTCGTCATGTTTACTTAATATATGGTCCATTACCTAGAAAAATAGTGGTGTTGCATGTTTTTTCTTTGAAACTACACCAATTTGAATGATTCATCTCGACTTTTGAAATGAGGGAGGAGTGGAATAATTATGATATGTCGCAATACAGACTTCCCGAGCCTGACAACAGATACGTTAAACAATGTAGAGATAATTTTTATGTTGCATTGTATTTCAAAAACATTTTTCGTAGACGGCTATACCAAAAGCAAATAAAAACATTTGCAAGATTCCCATCGCCTACGCTCCCTCCTTTCCAACAGTCATTTCAACTCCTATAAAATGAAGATTCTCCAATCTAACATCAGCAGGGGTGCCGAGCAAAGCGGTGCGATGCTGCATGGATTCGTACAAGTAGGGATCGTAAATTGAATACACTTCAACTTTCTGATATCTCCCTATCTTTGGTATCCTTCCTCAGATCGTATATTACTTTGTTTTGTTTGTATTCGTTATTGCACAAATCATTGAGGAAAATATATACGATAGACAAATACTGCGTGTGTCTGTGTCTACCTCACATCTTTCCAGCGTCAGATGTGAGCAACGATCCCGTAAGAAAAACAGAGGGAGTATGGGTATAGCCCTATTATGTCCTCATCCAGTTTTATATAAAGAGGACATACTTTTTGTACGTAAACAAACACAATGTGAACTGCTTTCGGAAGTTTATCATTTTAATTTATGTCTGATGGCTTTATGGGGAGCACAGCAAGTTGGATAACTAATTTATATCTTGCTTGTTCCACTTGTTCCATTTTATTGCTTTTTGCTATCGACACGTAGCACATATCTATATAAACGTGTATACCTAGTAGAGTGCAATAGGTAGCCTTGCACTGCACTCATAGCGGGGTGGTTGGTGAAAGTGGGAACGTTAAACGGCAGTTGCTGTCTTGAGTTATTTTTTCTTTCTTTTTTTCTCAACCTCTCCTGTTCATTCTTACCTCTGCTGGGAAGGAGATTCCTTGAATAAGATGTTCTGAGCCTACAACGTCCTCAGGTCCGTAGTGAATGTACAGCTCTTCAAATTGGTACCTGTACATCAACGGCCCCCCGGAAATGTTTACTCGAGCACTTCCCTTGTCTGCCGTGAAGACAACGGTTTGTCCTGTATTTCTCAGCACACCAGTGATCTATAAATCGACAAAAGTAAAGCAATTCCCGTCACATGCCTACATTAGTTCGTCTTGCACCATACTGCTAGAGCTAGAGCTGCATTTATTTTCGGGAGCTGACTAAATATAGTTTGTGTACGCGATTTAGATATTTCTCTTCCTGTTTACCCCGTTTGCATGTAATCGAATGTAGAAAGTAGTTCATTCATTTGACAATTTAAATTGTTTGTTATTTTGTTACTAAACGACAACTCAATAAAACTGTTACCGATTTATACTCTTCTATAAGTAATGCGTTTAAATATGAAAAGTAAATTTTTCACTTATCTCTGTCCATATTAGCAATGAACTATTCAAAAGGTGGAAGACCGAAGAATGTTGAAATTAGAAAAGTACCAAGGACGTTACAGTACAATATTTCTTGTTGCTTACAAATGTACGTGAGCTTTATATAAATGTCGTTGGAAATACATGCGTAATACTCCCCGGTAAAATTTGGAGTCCAGCAGCGGTTCTCAATTGTCAGAAACCATACACAAGAAAACGATGACACGTTCTTTCTCTTTTTCTATCAGGAAGAAAGAAAGAAAAGATGAAGCCAAGGAGGGACGGTAAAAACCTTTTTTGGACAAGAAATACGGTTTACTCAACCTAAATGCTTCCTTCCTCTTCAAGTAAATCGAGTTATAGTCCACCATTGGTTATAGTTTTTACCGCTATTATTCCTTTCTCTTCAGCTTATACCTTGAAAATTTTCCTTTTAAGTTGAATTGCTACTCACACGGCATAGTAGGAGTCCGTATGTCTCTACAGCCCTTTCCCCCTTTTCTTCACAGTGTTTTCTGTGACGAGGATGTTTCACTGTTTGGAAGTATTCGCTTGTGAACAAAAAGTAAGGCCAATCTTAAGAGGTGCAGAGAAAGAATAAAAAAGGAAAACTCATTGAGTTGAGTTAAAGCTTTCTCTTCCTGTTAAAGTCATAATACTATCAGTGGGGACAGTGAAGCCATATCTGGCTCACTTTTCGTTCATTTAATTCCTTTCCGTATTTTTTCGAGGGAAAGAAGAGAGAGAGCACACTCTCCTACTACCTCCCGCTCACCCTGACATTTCCCACGTTTAACTTGGCTCTGCTTCAACTTATTGTGAATTACTCACCACCACCGCCATCACTTCAAACCAGGGGAAGTAGCAATTGTTAGAAATTGCCTTGGATTGTCCAGCACGCTTAAAAGCAGAACACTTATGAAACTGGTCTAACTTCAGGGAAGGAAATGAATGTAATGGCGTTGGTGATTGGATCCCAAAAATAAGTCATTATCAATTTGTAAGATAAAAATTATATTTTTATTCAGGTCAAATTGCCAACGGTAAAATGTGTAGGGCATCTAATGAAGATTCAATGACTGGCCGGTGGTCACACTTGGCATTGTATCAATCCAACATTTTTTCTAGTCATCATCAGACCGAACAATAATATCGTCAAAGAAGTAAGTAAGTGTAACTTGTGATGATGATTTTTTAGTGGGTGAATGACTACAAGAGAGGAAAACGATAATATGATGATGATTATACCATGACAAGTCAGGGAGGCAGAGAGATCGTTAAGAAAGTCAGTTGGGCAGAGAGATTACTAGGAAATTTTCCGAATGTCTGACTTCACTTATTGGGACAGAGAGATTGAGGAGCAATAGAAGTCTCACACAGAGAAATGCCTTTAATCCATCCACCATATACTATATCTATACGTATGTCTGTATAAGCTCAATATCTGAAAATTGGATTTATCTTTCCATTTCTTCGATTCCGCCGTTGGTGTATTTCAGCTTGTGTTTTTGGACAATCTTTAACCACTACTCAAAGGGGTATAATAAATCCAAAGGAGAGGCAAATGTCAAAAGGAAGTGATACAATAACGAGAAAGAAGATGACTGTTATGCTATGATTTTACTTGTGTGCCACAAAATCGTACCGACAAAGTATAGTTGTACTATCATCATGTCATCCTCAAAGGGGGCTACAGTTCATTGGTTCTAATTTACTCAGACTTACATTCGGATGACCAGTGATCAAAGAGTTTTTAGGGGATTCGACTAACCAGAGATTTCACGCTTGAAGGATTAAAGATAACTCTGAAGCAGCTAAGTGTATCCGTAGGTGACTGTACATCCGATTTAACATTGAACTTACTGTTTACTTTGATTTGTCATTTAAAAAATTTTGTGTGTTTGGAGAAATATAAGGTAATTTGGAATGTATATGAAGTTGTTTAAGGTCAAATCCAATTCTTGACAAAGTAAAACAGTTTGAAGGCTGAAGGGAAAAGACGTTCCTCTCATTTCAAAAGAATTATCACGGTGTTGGGTCGTCGAATGCCACGGGTGACATCACAAATTCCCCTTTTTAGCACAATATACATAGTTAGAGCTAAATAGGTAATGATGACAGTTTGTCACGCAACAGCTTTTCTTTTAAAACACCCGTCATAATCTAACAACAAAGTTAGCGCTAGGGACAAACAATGGGTGGGAAAACCAGGAGGAGAAATGACAAGGAAGGTTGTTGTGACACACAGGAATTCCTCGTGTATTCCTTAAAGAAACGTTGAACAAGAGGAACTTAGTTGCTCCCAAGGGATATTTTGCCGTTCACTGCCTTTGTTTCTATTAAGAGTAGCGCCGTGCCAGTTCCTCTCTTAGGTATGTGTGTGTACTCTTTCTCCTCACATATTTTGTGATGCCGTTTTCTCCTTTTTTGGAATACCATTCCGTCTGTATTACTTAACACATGCCCTAAGTAGGTACTAGGTTTGTAGTTTACGTTGAGTTGATCGTGAGAACACCACCACTGTCGCTCCCATGCTGTCAGATGGTGAGTGTGAGTACATAAAATGCTTATGGATAACGTCAAACGGGTAAATAGCATACGGACAAGGTGGCTGGAACTTCTGTAAGTATGAAAGTTCCAGTAACCAGCTTTTATTTGACGAAAAACGACATCACACATCGGTTTCCCTTTTTGGTTCGTTGAGCGGGTGGATGGGAAACAGTTTCGTGTTTAGCGAACCCTGACTGTGAGAGACCACATGGGATTACAAACAAGGGGAGCAGAGGCTAACTTGGGGAGTGAAAATGCACCTGGAGAAAGAGTAATCGGGAAGGAAGGAAAAGGGTAGGTGAAAACATGCACATTTTCATACATCCCTATGGATACTGTACGTGGAATTGGGCAAAAACTGAAGCAACAAGGTAGAGTTGTAGGTAGTTTTGTTATGGTTGTGATGATGTAAAGAATGAAATAAAAGTTGTCAGATTTAGAACAGCTGCAGTAGTGAACCATACATGCCCCTCAGTGGTGGTGGTGTGGCAGAGTACACATAACAACCCAAATAAAGGGTAATTGTAAATCCACAAAGTGCGTTGCCGCCCCACTTACTAACTTTAATATGGAGTGAGTGGCGAAACTAGTACGAGAATGTTGGAAAATGTGTGGACCGCCAAAGAGAAAGGCAGATTCCCACTCAATTTTTCATATCGCGTGTCAACACCTCTTCAAATAATGTTAATACATGTTTGACAACCACAATTGGAGTCGGAAGTGACATGGGAGACGGAAAGTGGATAATGCGGATTTGTAGTTTACACACACACCCATCCTGTCATAAAAATGCGTGCTGTTGGAGAAAGTTTTTTACAAGTAGGTGTTTGGTGTTTTCTATACTCAATATATATCTTTTTCTACGTTTCCTGATAAAAATAAATTGTAAAAGCAGGCAGTTGCTCTTTTTAATAGAATTTTGAATCACTTTCCCTTTCCAATTAAATTGATTATAATCTCATTTACGGCAACAAAATACGCTGCTGTGGCCTTTAAAACAAAGAAGAATTTATTTGACCTGCTTTCGATTGCCTAAAACCCAAAGGGTCAAGACATATATCTGGAGCACAGATATAGCTGTAAACAAACTTGCATGATGCATTTTAATTGACTGGGATTTCTTGTACAATTCCCACCACTCGCAATTTTAGTTTCGGTTTCTCCAAGAAGTTTTTCTTCCACTGGCAGGTCATAAACAGTGTACATCTCTATTCTGTTCTGTTTATTTTTCTCGGTTTAAAATGGATTTTAAAATTCAATGAGATAAGTGTGGAAAAGAGGCATTCTCCCCACCAACAGCATAGTCACCACTACTACCCACTTCCCTAGATTGTTTTCCTCTGGTATAAATAACACTGAAACAAGCTTCTCAACTGGAATCCATTCTCGAGACTTTGGGGTAATTCAGTGTCACTACTGAATATTGCATGCATTTCATTAGAAAAAAGGCTGGAGGAGAATTCAGGCCGGAATAAAGTTATAAAGCTTTCTGTCTCCAATGATTCAGCCTTTAGAAAGAAATAGCATGTCATTTGCTCACTGGAGCACCCCACAATATCCCCAACAACTCATTGAATCGTCTCTAAAGAAAATCCTAATGAATCCTCTGTAAGATTCGTTAAAATTTAATGATTTCTAATTTTCTCATAAAACCGAGTTTAAAGCCACAAAGAGGATGACGCTTAAAAGAAATTGTTATGATGACAGAATATTATTGCAGGAAAAAGGGGAGTGGGTCCAGGTCCAGGATCAGGCATCAAGGTACTTAGCAACTTTGGATCTTTGAGCATTTTACGGATTTCCCAACGACTTCAGCAACTCTCAAAAATAGAATGAGTAAGGGAGTGATTAAAACTTGTATTTGGTGCAATCAGCGGTTCCATAACAATAAAAGTGAATGCGAAAGAAAGAAAATGGGAATCAAGGTAGTTGTTATTCAGTGTAAAGGACACATACACACCCACGACATGTAGAGTTAGCAGGTCCTTGTCACCATCATCATCATCCAAGTTAGTGGTCGTAATAGTGATAGCAATAAGCATGCAAAGAGTATAGGCTACTGAGCTCATGATTTCCCTTTTATCTCATTAAGAGAACATCGATGATGGGAGTGATGTTATGATACCCCCTTTGGTGTAAAAAGCACTATATCATTAATGGAAGATTTTGTCTTCTTTCTTGCATCCTAAAAATCTTTTCCTTTCAGTTCACTTGTGTAGTAGCGTGTAATGTAGTGCTCTCACTCCGCTCCTTCTTCGCTCATCTTCACATTATTACTCCTCCAGGCTTGAATCTCGAATGAAGTTGAATCGATGAGGGAAAACTCTTGAGGATAGTTAGTAACTCAAGTCCATCTCATCTATTCTTATGATGACAAGCTCTATCTTTACAGTCATCAATTCAATCGTTTGCATGTCTCACTTTCGCTCAATCCAATCCTCGCGCCCTATACCATTTGTTGGTGATGGGATGCGAGCAAACCCAACATTAATTTTACTTTACCTAGAACTCGTTCCCACTGTGGGTTTAAAAAATGTACAGTTTGGCTTCAAACGCCGTGTAATACAGTGCACTTATGAGGTTGACAGTTAAATGAGAAAATCATTACTCCTTATAAAGCGAACATTCTTTTGAAATCATTTGTGTGGTAGGATCCCCACATTCAAAACAATGTCAGTCTCCGCTTTGGGACTGGAACTAAAAACGATGAAAAACTGTGTATTACATTTTTATATCCAATAACTCACCCCAGGCAATCTTTTGATGAGTGATGATGATCTGCTCCTTTCTCTCTCTCTCTCTTCTCACTTCAAATCAAAAGTCAACCAAAGTGGGTGCACACACAGAAAAGCAATATCCTTGTACATGAAACCAGGCCCTGCTTTTGAACTAAGCGTGGAGTAACATAAACTACAAGTAATATAAAGTTACATAGGTACATCATCATCTGTGGAAGAGACAGGGAATGAAATAAAGTGGAAGATGAAACCAGCGTAAATTTATGATTGCCCTTTCTCAGTGGACATCAAAGTTCACAACTTCCGTGTCCGGTAGTGTTGAAGCTGCCAACCAGCTGACGACAATGCCATAGCGACAGGGAGGACGGGGACAAGAAGAGGAGCACAAATGTTGTGACAGTCACGAATACGGAAGACGACAAGGCATTGAGAGGAACTCTAGTGAGAAAGTTGTGTCCTCTCTCGTTCCCCCAATGAAAAGCAAAACACATGGAATGTGATGTGGTGATAATACAAGGATTTCAACAAGCCTCGTCTCTCGCGTTTTTGAACAAGGCTTTCTCAAAGAGAAATATTTTTTGGCTTGTAGTAGCAAAAGTGTATAAGTAGTAGAGTTGTGGAGACGTAGCCCATTGTACAATTTATAATGCGGAATAATACAAGAATATTGTGTAGTAGGTTTGTGCAAGGGAGTAAAAACAAGTGGAGCATGAAGTTTGTAGCTTGATGGCATGCCTCGATGAAAATGCTTTTAGCTCAAGTCATGATGTGAAGAAAAACTGCCGGAATCTCAGTAAATTATCTCTTTGGAATCCCAAGCATGGACATATATATTGCCGCTCCAACTGTGATCTTCGTCAGTACTGCCAGAATCAGGAAGAGTATATAATATACTAGAAGTAGTTGGCTGCCACATATTCCAAGGAATTGATGTAACAACATTTTAACTCTGGAATAGGATGAGAAATATAACGAAATGTGAAAATACGACAACGACTTGTGTATATCGCCTTCACGTCTCTGTTTTGATATTATTATTGCCCATTTTGAAAGAGAGAGAGAGAGAGGAAGAGAGCAGAGTTTTGGAACTGGAGGAAATTTTCTTTCTTCACTTCTCTATTAACTTGCTCCACTACTGGGAAAGAAAACTCTTTGTAACTGACGCCACTGATGTTGCCGTCACCTCTTTATTCGGTCTTTATTGCGTAAAGCTCATGAAAATGCATTTTCTCCTGACTCAAACGTCCATGTTTCATGTACTTTATTTCAATGTTTGGCATTTAATTTACAAATTTTGATTTTTTTTTCTCTCTCTCCCACTTCCCTTCTTTCTCTCACATTTATTCTCTTGTTTAGGAGGATGCGCTACTGATTTCAAATTTAACATGTTTATCATCCACAGTTTCTCGTATACAAAAACAAGTTGAAGGATTTATCTAGCATAAAATCACAAAGAAAAAACATGCAACAACAGCAACTGCTACGTCTTCTTGTTGTGTTATGCCCCAAACTTCTTTCTGCCTTTGAATGATTACCACATACAACACGTTGTTTCCCAACCTGTTTCTAGCGTGTGAGGAAGAATTTCACACAAAAAGTTTAAAATTCATTTTGGTTATTAGCGCTTATAAAGGGAAGCTTTTGCTCTTCTTCAATCTTCAAGCAAAGAATATGATGTTGATGACTCAGCAAGTAATATAGGATGAGTGAAGCGCAACAGCTCGGTAAACCAAACCCATTTAAAAAGTTGAATTTCTATCCAGCTTAAATACTAGGATGTCCAAGACATCCTGCTCTACACTTATTATATCTTCCGATTTACCACCACCACTCTATTAAAAATAGAGAGAAAGAAAGAGAGAGTTCATCTGTGGAGTCAATGAATGGATGAATGAATACAGAAGAAAAAGAGGGAAGGGGTGGCCCAAGAAAACTTTTAAAATGAATTCCTCAGTTATTTTCTCTCCACTTTTCTCCTCCTGTCTTGATATAGAGAGGATGAAATGGGTTTTCCATAATTGAGAATTCAGCGTTGAGAAAAGCAAGTGAATCAAGATAGATAACTTTTGAATGGATCTCTAATGAGCTATATCTGTCTCAAGTTGGTGATTCTGCTCCTGTTTTTTTTTCTCTGGAGCCCTCCCTACCTTTGCTTCATCGGTATGTATGAATATACCAGAGCATCTTGAGTTTTTAAACATATTTCCATCCAATCCCACTATCTCTTCCCATCTGGCTTTTTCATTTTCTTTGAATTCGGGATTTTAATGTAGAAAAAAGGTAATGCATCAGTTTTGAATAAACGAATGTGCATACACGTGTGTATGTAGCAACCAACATGTTGACATGAATGTGAGTCTTCTAAAAGCTTTTTCATGGGAGACCTAATGTAGATATTTGTTACTCAATTTCCTCTTTGGCCTCTTTCTTCCCGTGAAAAGTATATAGAAAGTACGTTAAGTTACGCACAGATATACCGCAAGCTTTTCCTTTATCAATAAATGCAGCTCGGTGGGTTGGTTTGGTAGGTATTACTTTTACTTTTTTTTTGGAGCAGTCAGTAGATAAAGATTCATTGAGATTGTGGAACGTGTCACCTTCTTTCACATTCCATAGTCTGCTTGTCCCTGGATTTAGACAGACAAGGAAAGTCAGTCATTTCAAAAGGAGCTAAATAAACTGTGAGAGAAGTCTTAAAAGACAAGAACAAGATGAAGAAGGTGGAGAAAGGTGAAGTAAGTAAAGATGAAAAAGAAAAAACTTTCCACTTTCCTTTTGATAATGATTTTTAAAGAAGCGGATACCATTTTTCATGGGAAGAAAAGAGAGGAAGTAGTCTCTCCATGGTAGTTTTTCGTACACATCTTATTTCACTCAAAAACATGTATGAATTACACTTACTTATACAGTCCTAATGTTTCTGTCCTTCAATGAAATTGAACGGAAAAAATTGAAGAAAGGTGGACCCTTCAAGTAGACATTGTAGAGGATAGAGGTAAGCTAAGGTTTTGACAGGTTGGCTCAATGTATGCCATTTCAAATGTGCTTTTCCATGTCAAAGTGCCCTTATGTCAGACACACGCACACTAATATATTTGAAACAGTTTCAATTGGACCATTACCATAAAGAGTTTGCTTAGGTATCTTCCCCCAGATATCTTTGTCAGTGGTTGATGACACAACCTAAGGTCTTCATCAATTTCAAAATTGTCATTGATAATAAAAAATTCGAGGAGGAAAAAACTCTGCCGTATTTTGAATAATGTTTTTCAAACAAAATCCAGTGTGCACTATGCAATTTCAATTTTAAGTGCCCGTGTTTACAAGGTTGCATCTTAAATTGAAAAGTTTCATGGAAAATGCATCATAGATTTACACCTTAAGATGCAAACTCTCACGCACGAGCTTTATCGTAGCTAAACCTGGATGCAGTATCCGAAATAATGCGAATGGTTTTAGTATTCAGCGACAAAAATCCAACTTCCTTGCGCATTTGTTGCATTTCAGAAGAGAAGAAACGGAATAATTTTGTTCGGTTTTTCTAAGGAAAAGAAATATTTATTCTTTTTCCTTTTTTGTCAAATGAACCTTTCTGTCAAAGAGGTTGTCTGAGACTTGAATGATAATCAACCTCTTTTCTCGACCCCAATTCATTTCATATGCTCGCTTCCCAACGTTTAAAAGAATAGAGTAAGCATATGTATTTACGGAAAATATTGGGCTAAACCTGTGTCGTCATTGTATATTTGTTTTCCTTTACAAGTTTCATTGCAAAATTGTTTTTCGGTTTTTTTTATCAACGCGTCTATTTCAATTTTGAAACAGGATGCAGTGGTACATTGTATACACATGAATGGAGAAAAAAACAGCTTTTAAAGATGACGCTAACTCATTCTACGCCCACTCCACTCCAGCTCAGTTGTTTAGACGTCAACTTGTCAGCCTCCCTGGAAAAATTGTGAGCATTATGACAACGTTTTCCCAGGAAGTGCTACGCATTCTAAATAATAATTCCTCAGAACTGTTTTCTAGACAGTTTCCCACGTTATAAAAATACAGGTGTCATGCGACTTGCAATGCTGTCGCTGTATCAAAACCACTTTTCTTTGCATCTTTGCTGCATCAACCCTAATTTCAACCATTCAACTTGAAAAGCATGTTCAAGAAGTGCATAAATTCTAACACAAATGTCAACTGAACAATGTGTCGCCTGTGCCAATTTTAATTTACCGATGCACTATGCAAATGTATCAGCTTCCCTTTCTTCACAACGGAGGCGCTTCCAACGATCTCGCGATTAGATTACACAACACTGAACTAACAGCAGCATCAAAGCATTGCTAATTGAAATAACACGATAATGTAAAAACGGAAACCCCCGTTTTATGTTTAATTCAAAGCCATTTCAAATCTCAGTTAAGTCACGTAAAGCTCCGTTTCCTCCACATAACTGCGTCTCCCACCATATTTTCTGTGTAGGATGACGACGATGATGATGACACTGTTGTGGTAATTTTGTCACATCGTACCATTCCGGTTGATTATCGTCATCAGTTGTTGGATATACTCACGAGCGTCTCGTATCACATCACTCTGAGCATCATTTGGATGCAAAGTAAAAAGGAAGGGAGAAAAAAGAAAGTGAGAAATGTTTATGCATAGGAACGTGCTTAAAACACGACATGAAATCAAGATTTTCTATTTGAAGAAATATTTAAGTATCTTGTTTTCACTTTCTTTGACTCGCACTCTGAATACGAATCAACTGCCTCATTTTTTTCCGTAGAAGCATTCCATTTCACAGTCATAATATTTTTTTTTGAATTCATATTCTCGTTTGTCAACCAACCATTACGTGCTGTATCTTGGTAATACTGATGAAAATCAAAAGAGACATATATCTGTCTGTGTATGATGTTGTAGTCTTGTTCCTCATGAACTAAAACCAGCATGTATTATTAATATTATAGCGCATATCATTCTGCTGGGATTTCTACCAACTATTTTGGTTAATATCGCGGCTATTGTGAGTTGACTGTTTTGTCAGTGAACAAGTGAATAGAAAAGTAGCACTATAGTTAGCATTGCCATACCATGGCATTACATTAATCATTATTCAACATCACTGAAAATTTGTATGAGAATCACAATGAATACTGGGAACAGGGAGAGTAAGCGTCTGTAGTTTACTCGTAGGTTTTACTAAGGAATAGATAGAGTCTGGTGGCTGGTTGAGCTACATATTTCGTCATATCAAAAAACCACATCATGTATCATCCAACTCAAATCTTTGCACCATCATCATATCATCATCATTCTTGAAATGGATATATTATGAGTAGCTGAGAAATTTCATAACTTCACCACCAAACCCATACGGAACAAGGAGAGAGCGAGGGAAAAAATAATATCTGGTTTGACTTTCACTCCAGAGATATTCTAAGGACCTGATGGTGAAGTTTCCCAACACGGAATAATTTCGCAGTAGACTAGGTAAGTGTAGGTAGTAAAGTAACACATATGATCTGGTCTGGCCTAACAAAAGCAAGTGCTATTTTAATAAGTGATTATTATGGTATGAAGTAAGTCTGGAGCTTGTTTCAAGTTGTCTGTATTTATGGTACAATTCTCGCAAACGAAAATGTATGAATGATGTAAAAAGACTGCAAAAAAATTAAAGCTTGAAACAGGGATAAGCGATAAGTATGGGGTTACTCTGGTGTACATGATTTTTACATTGAATGCTATCCATCCTGTCTCCACTCATCTCCCTCATCTCAAAAGCAAAAGGGGACTGGGTACGAACTAGAATGCTATCATCGTCATCATCAAATCACCACCAGAATTATGATCACCAGCAGCCCCTATAGTCAAGTCAGCACAAGTTCCAGCAGCAGCAGCACTCCAAAGACGACGATGAAGACATTTACAGTACACCACATAATATTGGAGTAGATGTAGAAGGCATAAAAAGTCAACCCAATGTGTATTTCCTCCTGCTTCACTGTCAACCGCTGAGCAAACACTAGGGACTTTGCTTAGCTGGAGGACGAGAAGGGAAACGATTTTTGTCAAAGTCGAACTCTGGAAACTTTGGTGTGTGTGATTCTTGAAAAAAATGGAAGGTAAGCAAGGGGCAAAGTCAAAGTCGCATCGAATCACCTCTTTTCCCACCACCCAAACCAGCCACTACTGCCATTATCAACGGAGAAGCAAACAAGAGAAAGAAGGCAAGAGTTTGGTAGCCTATATCAACTACTGAACTTTGATGGAACTTTGTAACGTCGTTGGCAAGCCAAACTGATCCAAATAACTATTTTTTGTCTATTCTTGCGTTCTCTTCTCCCAACTCCCAGCGTTTTCCACATTATATGGGCTCTATTCCTCTGCCTCCTCTTTAGACACAACTTAGAAGACAGTGGAAATGGTTAGAAATCCATAAAGGTAGGAAAAAAGTCCCGATGTAATGCATTTTTGTGGCCATTCTTGAGAATACTTTCTCACCAGAGTGCATCCATTGATTGTATTTGAAGATTGCATCAGTAAGTTGTATGAAAGCAGAGACGCGTGTAATTTCCACCACCAATGACATTGTATGTAAGTAAGTAATGTAAGTAGGTAGGGTAGCCCGTATCCTATCCCATATCGATAATATTTGATTGGTACACACTCGCGGAAATGAGATCAGTTTACGAGTCTAATACCATCTGACACAGTCCTATTGAGGAGAAGGAAGACGGTGCTAAGCTGTAATATTAGAAGGTCTCCTCTCACTCCCGTAAGTGCATTCATTCCGACATGGATCTAGAAATCAAATGGAATCGGAAGCAAGATGGTGACAAGGGGGTAAACAGAAGACCAAGATTTTTCCTTAAAAATATAATCCTTTTCAATGGTGTGAGTGAAAGTAAATAAAAGAGAGGGGCCAAAATATAGAGGAATTCAGCCGACGTAGAAAGTCATGTGTTGGTTGTGGAAACTGTGAAGCAACTCACAAAACATATCCCAAAATGTAGATGAACTAAGCACATAAATCGAGTTTGGGGTAAAGCACACATTTCCCCTTCCACCAGGTTTGTGCTTGTGCTCATTCCAACCAAACCAGTGCACTTTGAGAGTGGTTGAGCCTTTTCACTGATTTCAAAGGAAGTTTGAAAAACTGCTTTGAAAATGAGACCGATTCAGTTTTTTGTGAAAGACATGCATTTTTTCGTTCTGCTCCTTTTCATTTACCAGGAAATCAAGGTTCTGTCCTTTATGTTGAGATGTATGGAGAGATAGCCTTTTTTGTAGGGAATCAGACTTTTTCATAAGTTCCCATTTTTTAGATGGGCACAAGAGCAAGGATTCATACACAATATTATAAAAACCATACACACAAACACATCTCCTGGAGAAAATCCATTAGAATGATTAGGAGCAAATGCTTTTTGCTTGATTTAGTAGTAAACGCTTGAAACTGACGTGCTACTATTTATGTGATGATGATCAGATGTAGGAACGTCCGCAAAACTCGATTTTCTCCGAGATATTGCTCAATATAACTTTCTAAATTGAACAGAAATGTGAATTATACAATGAAAATTGGTGGGACAAGTGTGGACATTTGATTTGAAGGGAAAGAGAGGAGAAGAAAATGTGGCTACTTGAGTCAAGACAATTCTTCTGTTCTATATTGCACTCACAGCGATTACTACAAGTAGAGACTGATCTATAGCCAGATATATGGGGAAGAAAGAAAGAAAGAAAAAAGTCATTCGTCCTTGCACTTATTCTCCTTTTCCACTTGTAGTAAAAACGACACTTTCTTTTCAGAAACATTGGCCCAGTGCCAAAACAAATCGAGGCGATTCCCCATAACATCACAATTTCTCTGTCCTCACAAATTTAGATGTGCGACGGGTTTTCGCCGTACACCTCATCTTCTCAGGCCGATGAAGAGGACATTACGTAATACATGTATGTAATAATTGAGTAAGATATAACAACGTATAAGCCAGCGGCAAAAGAAGACCTTGTCTTTGATTGAGATAAGTAAACCGGCTGAGAAAGAGAGTGCATGGATGAAAATTGGGGATGCTAGTATCCGTTCTGGTGGTGCAATGGCCCGGAGAAAGAAACGCTTAATGCCGTACACCGAGTCTTACAAAAGCTTGCTCTGATATCTACCCTAAGCTGCTATTTATTTAAGGATATGTAAGTACTATAGATGTGTGAATGTGTGTGTGCGTTGCAGATGCGATGCTGGTGTAGCTACATACAATGTAATATTAAGGCATGATGAATTGCTCCTTGTAACATGAACTAAGTTTCATGGAAACTGAGCAAACTCTTTCAACAGTTTCCTGCAAAAAGATTATCATCGAATCTTATACCAATTTTGTGATCACAGAAACTACCAGAAAAGATGCAGTTAATCACACATTCTGACTGGATTTAAGCTCAATACAAGGAAATATGCGTTATTTAATACGAGAGCAGTGAACGAAACAGCAATATTTTATGAACTAATATTTAGACAAAAATTCTTCCAAATAATGTCCAACTAATGTATCTGTTTCATAAAATAGCCAATTTTGCTACAAAACGTAAGGCTTGTCCGACGCTACGAAGAAACTGATTACTTCGTCAAGATAGAAAGAATTCCATAAAAGTATGCCCATAAAAGTGTACATAGCATATCATTGTATTATTATAAAACACACATTTCCGACCATTGTTTTTCTGGATGTGACGTGACACAAGAAAAGCTCAATTTTAGATTGACATCAGCAAGTTTATACGCTTATTAAAAAGATAATTTGGGATTGATACGATTAGTTAAGTACAGAATATGATGCTCAACAAGCTAATAGTAGCTCTGCACTTGAGAGTGGAACAATATACAAACCCTCTTGCTTGAAAATGGGTTTACTGAAAGACAAAAGCAGCAGAGAGCGAGGGGCGAGGAGGAAAGCGAAAATACAAAATGAGGAAATGAGAATCGCCTCAGGAAGGAATTTGTGAACCGCTTGCTACTCAGCGTGAGCAACAGCAGCCTTATGCCGGGCCCCATGTGGAAGTATGGAAATGTGAAATTAGCTGGCTAAATTATAATTCAGTCAGATTCCAGTAGCATTTGCGTGCGCCCCCACGCGAAAGCGAATACTTGATGAATTATGATGATCAAAGGAGAACAAATTTGAAGGACAAATTTATGGTGTCGTTGAGTACTGATTTATGTAATCACTCAATTCCCCAATATGTAATAATACGCAAGAACATCTCTTGGAGCGAACTCGTTGACCATTTCAAAATCTTGAACAAATTTGAAAGAAGGCGTCAGTAAGTAATGCCAAATACTAGTTTGCTACACTGAATGTGGTGTTCCGTGCCCAACTGAGATATCAAAATCAAAAGTATCCCCACAATCGACTGTTGAACAATCTGAAGACACGATAGAGGTTGGCGACGTTTTTTTCCATTTGGGTCCACAACTAACCCCAAATTGCCCCAATTAATTATTACGAAATCAAAAGTTTGCAGGTGAGTAAAGATTACATATTTTTGAGCATTTTTTGTGTTCAGCTAACTTTTTAAATAATTATAACGAGTCTTAAACTTGGTCATTTTGAAGTTCAAGTAATTATTTAAATGCATCTGCTAATTTCATATTCCTTGTAATTTATCATATTTCAAAGTAACGATATGATATGAGTATCTTATTTATATGTCTATCGCAATAAGTTTTGACACTCATATAATTTATAGAGTAAAGAAAAATGGCTTACAGGAGTTTTGTCGATGTGAATAGGGCGAAGTTGTGAGTCGTAAAGTAGTCTACTAGGTTCGATGTTGATTGGACTCTGGCGCCGACCCTTGCTGCATAGATTCCATTGAGGATTGATCAACCCCCAAAATGCTGGCCCTGCAAAAAAATAATATTCATTCATTTCACTCACTTTACTTACCAAACTTCCATCATATCATATTCACTTGCATTCTATTCTCTGCCACGTCTACAAGTTCATAGGCACAACTTTATCATGATAGATATCTTCGTTTCCATTTAATACGCAGACATACTACTTTCCTTCGCAGTGAAAATGGAGAAAATATTTTCCCCTACTATCATCCCAAGATTTCTTGAGCATTGTAGTGTAATAGTGGTGCTAGTTGTAACAATGTTGAATGTAAGTATTAGCATTATATTATAGATATCTGTCTGTGTACATCCTCCAGGATAATGTGATATTAGGGACGGAACGAATCTGAGAAATTCATCGTCGTCGTCGCCGCTCTTATTCCTCCGTGTCGCCAGACACGGGGCAAACACACTGATTTCCAAAAAGCCAGACATTTATAGTCACATTACAGGCTCCAGAAAGATCTTTGGTATGCGATCTGCACTTTTTTTTGTTCACTCTTTCATATGATATGAATGCATAACATGGTACATAATGTCTTTGCTTTCCTTGCACTTGGCAAACTCCACCACGTGAATCGTGATGATGATGATAGGCTTCTTGGTATCTATCTTTCGAAGGGAAAAGTTTTATTTTGAAGGAGAGGGAAAGAATTTGTGCACAACGGTAGCATCGTCATCAGCATCATCATCATTTTTCTCTCCAAACACACTTCTCCCATCCAGGTAATCATTGGGCTGAGAAATGTAGCTTTGTAATGAGATCTCGGAAGGGGTACAACGAACAACCTCCTTTTTGTAAATGAGTATTGCATATTGCATTACTCGCGACACATTTTTATCAGTCGGATGAGCACAGATACTCCTTGCATCATTACAATCATCACATCACTAGACTTGTGTGGGGGATCCAAGAAATTTGTTATTATCACCAGAAATAACGTTCAACAACTTCATGTGAGTAGGAGTAACTATACATATCATAAAGTTATGATAATATATATAAATGGACAAAGTAAGTCTCTAACAGAAAAAAAAGAAAAATCTTTTTAACATTCTGTTTCTCAAACTTTCACTCACTCAGTTTGGAGTACGGAGGAGGCTGGAGATGACAAAACTTTTTCATGTAAAACTTGTCCTGTCTCTTTGTCTACCCATTTTTATGGTAACCAATCTCTTGTCCAAATCACAACTTTACATATATTTTTAGCTCATGTTACATTTTTCCTGTGTGTGTACAAAAAAAAACCGAAAGGACGGGAAGGTGCCTATTATCATCATTGTATTTTTGTGAGATAGATAGAAATGTTGGGGAAGGAAAAAGTAGTTTGGGTTGAAAAGGGGAGAAAGTCAGAGAAAGCAAAAATTGTATGAAGTTTGGTGCAAGTAGAGTGTTACCTTCTTACGTAAAAGCAGCTTTGATTACATTACGTTACATTAGATTATATTGCACACTCACTTACAAATATGGAATATCATGAATTGTCTTCAAAAAATGGAAGTAAAAATCAGATACCTTGTTTGTCTCAGTATCTAAGAAAGTCAGAGGGAAAAATATAATTTGGCATTTTGAGCTAACATTTTTGCAACTTTTTTTTTGTTTTGAACTATAATTCAGGACATGGTGTAAAGAGTAAAGGTATTATGTATTACGTAACTGTATCATTTGAGAGAGAAGACTTATAATTCTTTCGGAAGTTTCTTGGAAAAAATACCTTCGTGTGTTCTATTTATAGCCCGTGCGTGAAAAAAATCACATGTTATTGCAGAGTTAATTAAATTGATGGGATGAGTCATGGATTTTGTTTCATTTCGTTTTTTGGGAAAGTTAGCAAACGTTTGTTATCAAACAAAGTACTTCTGTTATCAAAAGTTTGTAGCTCATTTATTGTGACCATAATATCGAAATCCCTCCTAAAGGTAATTATGTAGATTCAAAGAAAAATATTTCTTACAACGGCGAATTACAATTTTTTTCATGACCAACGCAAGATAGATCACGGTTGCTGAGTTTGATGTATTCCACTTTTATCCACTAATAAGGATGCTGACTTTGTAAAATTTGAAAGCAGGAAAAGTACATTTTAAAAATGATTCATACTTCACCAGTCGACAAATTGACATGACTCAAGCTCTCCTTACCAATAAATTCAATAAGGGTTGAACTGATTTATGCACAAAAACATCTCTGCAATGCTAAACACTCATGTTCTACTCAATAAAATTCCATATCATCATAATCCATGCTGTCACGACTCTGAGAGATGTTCTAACTTCATTGGCAAAATGGAATTCCGATCAATACGATTTGAGCAGACAAAGAAACTTTTTAGTTTTTTTTTCTTTACCGCGTTCATGAATATTTCATGTTTCATGCACAAACATTATCACCCAGATTTGATAGCATGTAATACGAGAATCTAGTTTATTTGGAAGAAAAAATGCTGATGATGATGATGAAAGCAGAGCGAGAAATCAAACTGGGGGAAATGTCAAGTTGAATGAAGGGAAGAAAAAGTGTGGACTAAGATCCACAGATCCATCCCACCAACCAAACACACTGTTTCCCAACTGTGGGATCCAAACTTGGGTTGGTTTGGCTTGGCTTGGCTTGACTAAAGAGACGGTGAGAGTGAGTGATTTAAAGGATGAAAAGTCTACTATCGGCAGCTCAAGTTGTTTACCCCGTGGATTTTCCCTTTCACAAAAGGGAAAGTTATGAGTGAATGATTTCATTCCCATATCGGCCTTTTCCTTTTCTCCTTCTTGCTTTCACGGTGTATAGAGCTGGTGAACAAACTCAAAATATGATGGAAGAAATCCATAACCAACTTTCGGTACTTGTGGTGCTAGTACACGATCTGCTCCTATATCGTTTTCATGGAAAGGGGAAAATGGAAAAGGAAATGGGGCTATGATTTGTTCAGGAAATGGTGAGGTCCCTTGTTCCATTGGTATTTTTGTGGCAAGGTTTTTGACACTGGTATATCGCTCCAACAAATTGGACTTCTTCCTTGTCTATTCTATTCTGATCAGAGCGTTGCGTGGCCTCATTTTGATTCCTTTGTTAGAGAATATCCCGAACGGTTTCACTGATACATTTGGAAAAGCTCATCATCATCATCTTCTTTCGGAATGCTGCTGTTGAAACGACAATTATGCTTCCAGCTATGCTTCTTTCTTATCATTCCCCACTAAACTGTGGGAAGCATCTAAAAACTTTATTTTTTAGAGGTTGTATTATAGTTAACTCTTAACTGGAAATTTTAAAATGGCTTTATGATACCATAAAATATACCTTCTATCTCTGAGAAAAAGAGGACAGAGCGAGAAACTAGTAAAAAATGATGTAGTGGCAACACACCACTGTATTAGCATAACAGTGGGCTGGCATCATGCATAGAGAAAGAAAAAAAGAAAACTAATCATGATAGATGTCAGTCTGATTATTCCTTCGGGGAGTTGAGAGGCAATTAATTGTTTCCACTCATCAATGTTGATTTATGAGAAGGGCAAAGTGAGTCAGCCAGGCATCCATCCGTGTTCTAAGCTGACTCTCCTGAGACTCTTCAAAAACTTGCTCACTTTCCCTTTCCTCACTTTACCACTTTTTATGTTTTTGCTCCCGTTTCTCTCTCCATTCCCAGGCAGTCAACCCCGCGCTCTGTGTATTGCCTTGATGAGGATGGAATGAGATGGGGAAAGGCAGAGGAGCAAAAGTGATACTTACGCTCTTCTCCTTTTTATATGCATGTGGGTAATACTTTGATAGTTATTATTAAGCAGGTCTCCAACTCCCGTATAGTTCTATACTATCCCATTCGGGAGCACACCACCCCCAATACTATTTGCTTTTCCGCTTCATTCACAGCCATTCCAAGAAGTAGATTCCAGGTTGAAACTGAAACTCCAACTTTGCTCCTCTTTAGTAGTTTGCCTTTTGAAGGAGGTGTGTAGCTTTTTGTGTTGTCTTCACTTTACTCCTTTTTTACTCACTTTTCCACCTTGTCGGCATAATGGCTTTGTGGCTATATTAATAATCCTGCCAAAACGCTAGTAAATGGTGATAGCTCGTGATGACGACGATGATGCTGATGATCACGTAATATTAAAGATTCGGGCCTTTGTGTAATAAAGCAAAGAAAAGAAGTGATTCTTGATCCTTACACTCCATTTCCATTTAGCACCATCATCATCAGTATCATCATCACAATCATCGTCTTGGTCGTCTCGCTCCGTTTGTTCGTCTGAAACTTGACCCGTTCTCACTCTCTCTCTTTCCTTTTTATTGCGCTTCCTTGTTCCAACCACTTACTTTGGACTGTCTACCTTTTAGTTTTCACTACCTGTTTACCCTCTTGCATACAATGTATAGTTGTTTTAGTTTTACGGCTCTGAAAAAGGAGACTCTTTTTATGCTTATTCAATTTCAATTTCATTTTATTGCACTGGACACACAAAACCCAATGGGTTCTTTTGACATGGCTTTACCTTCCACACAAACCGTGTTCTAAAACCGAGCAAGTGGCACACGTGAGTGCATAACTGTGTGAAAACGGGCCATATGTGACCAGAGTCTATTTAATTTTACCCGTGAAAGGAGACGAGTCTGAAGGAAGCGCATAATCCTACCCTGGGAAAAGCATAAAGTTGCCTACACACCTTTGATGTGCATGGCTCACTGCGTTTGAATCCCATTGACTCCAACTGTTTGCTATTTGCAGAGAAAAAGTGTACACATTGTCCATTGTATAAATATACAACCGGATGAGAGGCTAATGTAAACCTTGTTAATTCTTGACAGTGCAGTCCAATTCAAGTAGTAAATATAGGAAAGTGCTCCACGTAAAACACACTCAATAAGAGAGAGAGAGAGGAGCTGCTTGAGTTGCACAAAGAACTAAACTTATGTACCCATTAATTTAGTTCATACATTGGACTTTTCTCCTTTTTCACGCGTCTTTTCTCTTACAGCTAGTACATCTTTTTCTGAGTTTTTTTTTTCTAAATCAAGATAAGTATAACAGAAAGGAGGGGATCCATATGACTCTCATTGCATTCGACAGGAGTTGGATTGGATAAATCTTCTTTGTACTTTAGGAAACAAAGCTATTTTCTGTGACTACACACACCGACCAATACTGCACAATGACCTTCATTTTGAAGGAGTTTCACTGAGTTTTCTTTGAAGTCTTGCTCCTATGTTGACTTTTAGCGGGTGTCTCTCAGATAATCATCCGAGGGATGAAATGCGAAAAAGCATAAACACAACACGGACTCCCTTTGTTGTATCCTAGTCACTTCTGTATACTTTGGGTTGAGTAACGGAATTTTTCCACAAAAGCGTTCCACAATATACTTACTAGCCAATGATTCAATTGAATGGAAAAACGGGCGAGGAGAAGCGAAAGGAAAACTAGAAAATCTGAATGGAGTACAGAAATTCATGGATGCACAACAAGACGCATCCAATGTGAGCATAAATCGGGGGAACACGTTTCTTTAAAAAAAGATGTGATGTCTGCATGCTTGATCTCTGATCCTCTCAATCGTCAGCACAAAAAAGGCAACTTAACTCTGAAGAATACGCACAGAGAGCCGAGTGCATAGGCTTACCAACTTACTCTATTATACTTTTCAACTATATAATATAACAAGGGTTTATTTCTCCCTTTAAAAATCAAGTTCATCTTTTTCTTTCTTCGAGGCACAGATTTGACTTTCTTTTATGTCCACAGTATCCAAATCCAACGCCAAAAGAACAGAAGCCAAGGATGGGATACCTTTGAACTTTTCCGGGTACAAGAGCATAAAGACCATTTGTAAATATGGAGGATCTTCACTTTCTCAGATATCCTTATAAATGATACCTACTCAACTGTTCTTTTCTATTTTTCTTTTTTTACAGGATTTGTCGATCAATGCGATTGTTTTGGCATTAAAAAGGTTGAAGAATTTTACAAGGGAAGGGGCAGAAAGAGTGAAGGAGTGGAAGGGAAAGTGGAATCTGTCATGTGTTGACTTGTTTTGTATCATCATCATCATCATCATGCTGCCATTGTCATCAAGTGTTGTCTGTTGTCTCCTTTGTTATTATTGCTAGACGCACTTCTCTCCAGTTTATTTCGTTTCTTTTACCCTCAAGGAGAATGAGTACAATGAGCCCAACATCTTTATGTATGATGATCTTGACGATACACGCCTTGTTTGTTTTTCACGGTCAAGTTGAAGGAAAATAGCAAAAGAACCTACGTTTTGTCTACCCTGCAACGGCAACGGCAAGTACAAGCTATCAAGCTACAACGTAAAGTTTTTTTCTGGGAATTGGTTACTTCCTTAAAAAAGCAAAGGAGTATGTGTACATTCACTTCAGTGCCACCGCACTATTGAAACTAACTTGACGGAAAACTGCCTTACTTATTACTGTATTATTGCTAATTCAAGCGTGCTCCAAAGTATGGCGGCGTACACAGCCCAACTAGATATGCATAGTTTCAAGAAACACTTTTCTTTTATGTCTTTTAGGTAGACTGGATTTTAGAGCGAAGCCGTTCTAGTGCACACACAAGGTCCATTTGAGTAAACGTAATGCACCGGCAATAGAGCCACATTTCAATGAACATTTTACTCCCCATATCATAATATCCAGTATTGAGGGAAGAAACCGGTGGGAACGGGAACCAAAGAGAGAGGGTGGTACTAGAGCTGGATGGAAGCGAGCTAGTATTTCACATTGATATGCAAATTTATGCCGATCATCATGTGTAATGAATTCTTATGGAATATTTCCTGTCTCTGACAACAGAGACAAATGGAGAGTTCTTGTCTTTCTTGAGGATGGAGCGGAAAACAGGTAAACTCTTGAGCATCATCCACACACACATTTACGGAGGAACACATCACTTCACCTATAAACCATAAGCTCTTTTGGATGCTCCTTGGCTGAAGATAATATTCTGGATCCTTTTTGGGTAGCGGAGTTGAAGAGACTGGGAAATATATAGGTAGTTGGTGTGTGTATTCCAGACCAAGTTACATTACACTACGTATGTTATGCAACCAAATGCATCAGTGACGGATGCGTATGGTTTCCCTCTCGTGCAACCTTTACAAGAGACAAGGACAAGGAGATAGTGGAGCAGAGAGTAAATTGCTTGCTTTCAGCAAACCCAACCAAACCAGTGCCAAACACTAGAGGAGAAGATACCCAGAGATACTTTTTGCTCTCTTCATGGTGGTCTAGTGACACCACTAAAGCTCTTGAGGGGATGGCATCAACGTATTTTCCTTGTTATTAGAGCTGGAATATACACACTCCTCTGTCTACCTTGATCCTACTAACTTAGAGTAATAAATTTCTTATCTGTCTCCATTCTTCAGGGCTACCTGCTATTCCCCCTAATTCCAGTCATATACCATAAGAACTGCATAATAACTAGATTTTGAGCTGATGATGGAGAGCGGAAGACATGGCAGCTCGTAACTTGGGGGTAATCTGATATCGCTCACTGAGGGTGTGTGGGAGAAAGAGAATGAGTGCGGAGTGCCGTCTGACTCCACTCTTGTGTTTCCAAAATGTGGGAGTTTGATGGCTGACTGAAGAAAAGAGAAAGTTACGATGAAAGAGCTTTTCCAAAGTATCATTGACATTCACGTCTTACTCCGTTCCTCCACAAGATTTTCCCAAGAACAATAATTGTCTCTGGCAGCCAGAATTACTTGTGAGTGTGGAAGCCTCTCAAATTCCCGTTATATTGCTCCAGACTAGACAACTTCTCTGCATGAATGAGTGAAGTGAAGGGATATTTATTGTATAGCTGAATGAATGAAATGAAGTCAAGTAGGGTATCACATAACGATACGTCTTAATATCTATTTTTTATATATGACAACATTCTCAGCCAGACGGGAAGTACAACCACCTGTGATGACGATAAAATGTATGATGATGATGATGTGCAGCTTATGCAGCATTATTCCTCCAAAGACCGAAATTAAGTTCGCATTGGTTTCATGGAGTAGTTTCACACTGATATATAGTGAGCGAGTTCTCTTCATGTGTCTCCCTCTCAGCTCTCCTCCTATCCTGATTCCCGTTCATCTGCACCGTCACTTTGAAATGAGGGCTGGCTTTATCAACGTCTCCCAATTTCTCAACATAATCTCCTTGAAAATGATTTCTCGTGTAACTTAATGAGACAGATCGTTTTCTGACTCAGGATTAATTGCAATGGCTTCCACACTCACTGTAACAGTACACTTATAACTAGCGAAATATTGAGATGACGATGGGAACATTGGGGTTGCGTGTGAAATCCCTATACATGTGTACGAATTTTGTAGTTATTCATCAAGTGCGTTACTTGGCTCATCAGCTTAGACCAGATTCGATGTATGATTTCCCTTCCTCATAATTTACTCTTATATTAAAAGACCACAGCAGTAGATCCGCTAGTAAATATAATGTTCATTATGCATTATATCATGATAATCGGTTGAACAAACTTGGTTCATGAATTCAACCCATGCATCACCATAAAAAATGGGAGTAGGTACGTATTATATGGATTGTCTAGTCAAGTTGATAAAAAGAAAATCAGGGGAAAATGTGCGTCAGACTTCATCATCATTTGTGGTTGCGTTACTAAAGAAAAAAACATTTTTCCACTGCACCGCCAATTTAATAAGTGAAACCTGATTTCGTCTCGACTCTTCTTGAAACCCTTTCTTTTTACTATCTCCGTTCTGCTTTGTATGGGAACGTGCGTCGAGGTTCCAATATATTTACTTGGATTCGCATCCTATGCAATCGTACTTATCTATTGACTATGAAACCAGACATTGCTTTTGCTCTCGTACCTCCATGATGCAACTCTTGAAAAGGTAATCTTGGTTAAAACGACTGTAAGATTTTGGAAAATAGTTGCCGTAAACGAGAAAAAGAAATGTTGCTACTTGAGCATCTTCTTTCTTCATGGCTTTTTCATAGATTACGACCAAAATGTGTTTGGTAGGTATATGCATAAAGATATAGGAAAAGAAGAAAGCCCTGAATAAAAGTCGAAAATGTAAAAGTGCAGAGACACGCTTACAGGAGCAGAAGAACGAGACGATGTCATTCAAGAAAAAAGGAGATATACGCATTTTATACGGAAGTTATATGCATGCACGTACGATACGAAAGGTAGCTTGTGTAAAGAGGGAAAACCCAAAGTCAAACACTTATGTATATAGCAACAGCACCCGTCGGTATATGTACCACATGAAAAGACGATGTCGACGAACATGATGTCATTGAGAGCTCTGGCAACTAACTACACAACCCTTCGCCAAACCAATGTACTCATATGAATTTTGATTCTGTTGATGACCTCAGCATATTTTTTCCCTTTTTCCACAACTTCTTTTGCTCCACGCTGCAACTTCTCCCAAGGTTTATTTCGGGCTTACCCCCTAACCGAACCAGTTAAAAAAGTGGATGCACGACCACAACTACTTCTTATACGGTGAACGACTATGTTTCCTATCCTAAGGATAAGGCAAACATGAAATACTCAACGATAGGTGATCATAGTTAGGATTTGAGTTCAAAAAGAGAAAAAGCATCCTCGTCATTGTTATCATCGTGATCATCGACATAAATTCTATATCTGCATTTTTTGTGTACATCCAATACAAAGCGGCTCCTCTCCCTTTGATATAAACTATACACCCATTTACTTATTGTTGAAGCTACAAATATACAACATAACTGATTTTTTGAAGGGATAAGAAAATGCAGTTTGTCCTGCCCATCTCATGATTCATCCTGTCTTCCATATTTACAATCCTTTCCACCCCTCTCTTCCGTCTGCAATCGTAGCTGACGAGATGGACGAAAATAAATCTTGTTGTTGTAGTGCAGTGATATTATTACTAAATATATATTTATACTTTCTTACTTGTGGCGGCTTTTTGTGTGATGAAAAAATGAGACACGCTTTATATAGATAAGTAGAGCCACGGAAATAACTGATTACTGCAAAGATTCATATGAATTAAGCATTAAATTATCATATCATCGTATACTAAAGTAGTTTTGGTACATTCTCGTTTTTTTCTAATCGTCCGGATGCTACCAGCTGTACGTCATGTTATAGGCGTCCATATAAATGCCATGAAACAATGCAAATAAAATTGAGTACAGATTTCATACGACGTTTTATGAAAGTAATAAATCGATGAGCATACACTTATCTATTCAAAGCTACGGTGGTGAATGGGAGAAAGCAAGAAAAACTACATTTCCTTGATAACAGCTGATTCAGCAGTTCCACGGACTCATATACATATTGTCATGATAGCAATGCGAAAAATATGCGGCAGTGCCACAAAAAAGCTAAAGGGAATTTAGTCTCATCTATGTTGCCTGTGATGTGATCAAGTTTGTTCATATATAATCTGCACATTTGGTTGATGTCACGTACGGAAACATTGAAAAGCATTTCCTTTTTAGGATGCGGTGAAAGCACCCAGGATTTGTATGTAACGGAAACCTTTTTTCACTCGTTGTTTGCTCCCTCATAATTTCGTTTCACACACACAAAGCTTCCCACTCCCAAATATGATTTCCATTTGGTATAATAGCATCATCCATATATGTATTTATATGACCAAACATCATGGAAGACATCTGGTCAGCCATAAAAATTGAAATCAAAATGTGAAAGTAGAAAAAAAATGTAGGATTCAATCACCAAACCCATTTTGATGGTGAACATGAGCCCACTTGTAAAACATACCGTTGTGTTGTTGTCTCGTTTTGTTGAAAGCAAGATGAGCACGACCAGCACACAGCTGCTTCCAGCATACCCAAGCGGAAGAGCAAGGAAGAGGGGCAGAAAAAAATGGGGTAAACTACTCACAACTTTCCACTTTCACCATGTGTAAATGTAATCTACGTACTTGTGCCGTACTTACATATGTATGGCATGATCATCGTCATCATCATCATCCCAAGTTTTACATTTCCTCACATAAACATGATGATGATGAAAGCTGCCCCCAAAAACGCGGACTTTTACAAACACGACGACTTTATTGACCCTTTTTATACTTTCCGCTTTTTGTGATTTATGAGTTTCAAAACTATTCCTGGCGTCCAATAAGAAGAAACTTCCATTACTACTTTTTTTGTGTATTTCTGCTTTGGAGGAGGATGAAGGAGAAAGGTCATGAAAAGAACTCAACAATGTTTGACAATCATTAGCCGATCGTGAAAAAAAAAACTTTTCTTCTTTGGGACGAAAAGAATACAGCTACAAAGGGACTCTCTAACGTTCTTGTTGCTGATTTAAACATTATACACACACAATCCATAAAAGGGAGAGGGAAGAGCTCAAGAAAAAAAGCTAGAAAGTAAGTTTTTTTGTATCTTTACGATTACATAATCACTTATAGTAAGCATACTACTGCCCTCACATCTTTAACTATGAGCAAAGTCTGGAAAGTCTTTGTTGAATGAAGCAGAGCAAAGGGTGTTTTATCATCGTACAGCCTCGCGAATTTGCTAAGCACCCAAATGATCACCACGTTGTTGAAACCCTTAAAACAGGGTTGTGTGTAACTTTTGCGTTAAAAGGAGAAGAAAAAAAGTTTGTTGAGGAGAGGGAGACAGAAATTTATGATAAGCTGTTGTATCCACTTAATGGGGATAATAAAAATCTGGGAGAGTGGGAGAAAGAGGACTCTGGTATAAAAAAAAAGGATGAGAAAGTTTATGACTCTCCTTTACTCTCTGTCTATTGTATATGAGCTGTATAATCTTAAGTGAATTTCGTGGAAAAAGTGAAGAAGCTGTCATGTCATGATGACAGTCAGTATACCTCTATTTATAACCCTATCAAGCCGGAAGTAGGAGCTTCTTAGTGGGGGAGTACTTAAGGCAAAGCTCTATATCACGGGATGACCCCTGGTTTAGCTCTATCATTATGGTTATTATAAGGTTTAACCTTCGGAGAGCCTAGGAAAGTTTGCCTGATCTCATTAATGGCAAGGCCCACGCGTTGTCAGTTGTCATCAAGGCTACAGCCTTGAGAAACTATTTCAACGGATTGTGTATAAACTGAGGACGTCTTTAATTGTGAAAAACAAAACTTATATTTTCAATTTACCTTTCAAAATAAAATAGATTTTAATTTCCGAATTGGGAATACGTATCACTTGAGCTGCGCCGTGGGTGTCGTTTAATCAAAGGATGAAAAAGTCAACAGTGGATAATAGAGACCGAACACCAAGTCGGGTAAAGAAATATCAATATTTTTTCTCATAATCATATCATCAACCTTCTTTTGCCTATTTCGATTGGATGTCAACCCATATTGTGATAATAACTTTATGACGATCAATCCTAGCGCCTTAAGCCCAGCTGAATTCTCAGTAGGCCAAGATTTTTGGATTTCTGAAGAAAGAAGAAACATCTTGCAATATCTTTTATCCTTCAGCTCGACCGTCTCCACTATCCACAACAGCTCTTAAACTTTTTCTATATCTTTATGCTTTCTCCATTGATTTGGAAAAGGAACAAGTTTTTCTTTACTTTTCCTCTACTATTTACAGCATCCTTTTTTACCCTATATCAACACACGTTTTTCATTAGATCAGAGAGCAACTTTTTTGGTGGCTTAGAAAGCTAACGGACGAAATATTTGTGAAAAATAATATGAAAATTCTAAGAAAAGCTGAATACGAGAATCAAAAGATAAAAAAGCGGAGGATATCGGGTAAATAATTTGGATCCACCAAGATATACCCTTGTCGCTTTCCATTTAAAGTGCGGCTCAAAGAGTTCCTCCGTGTAATCTCCGTATATGTATATACATAACATCCTCTTTTCTACTGCCCTCTCTTCCTCCGAGTCTGAATGGAATCAACCCGGATGAAGTTTAGATATGGTGGGTTCAGAAAGAAAAAAAAGTGGATGAGAGGGAAAAAGTCCAGAAGAAACGACCAAGTGGACAGATCTCTCCTTTGATAGAAGTGAACCCAAAAGTCAAAGTGCGGAAACTGGAGGATAGTGACAGGGAAGAAAAGAAGAGAGAGAGAAAAAACTTATCAGTTGGTAGCCGATACACTGGCTTTACTTTAACCGTTATTAGAGTATGCATGAAAAGTTGTTGTGGAAGCATCCATCCACTCTCTACTTTTACCACTTATAGTCATACATATTCTCTATGATCCCATGCATTCTTGATAATCATCATGCAGTTTATAAACTGGAAGTATCACCATCATCATCGTTCGCCTCGTCGTCGTCATCATTTTTTTCCAAACTATCAAGTCCCTTTCTTCTGCTTTTTCTATTTAGCCAGTGATGTTGAACGAAAAGGAAAGAGAAAAAAGTGAATCTCGATGATCCGTAATTCAGCGAGAGAAGAACATGGATCCTTCGTCCGTTCCATGCACACACACATAGTCATCGTGTATAAAAGGAAATAAGGCAGAAAGAGTTTTCTGCTTCATGTAAAATAGTGATAGACACCCATACCACGATGATGATCATGATGATGCATCCATAAGTGTATGTAACCATGTATCCATTATAGTTACTTCGTGTATGAGCTGTTATTGAGACCCCTGAAGGATTTTATTTTGCTTTTTCATCCCTCACTCTCAATGGATATCCTGTTTCTATAGGATATAACAACAGTACTGGCCCCGAATGCATGGGATGCTTTCCTTGACCGTTTTTTAGCTCAGCTCTTTTTTATAGTAAGTTCCTTCAGGGGGCTGTTATGTGATGATGATGATGATGATGGTGATGTAAATCCCAAAGTGTATACATTTTCTTCGAAGCTCAAGTTTTTGAAAGTCCATGTCCTCTACTATTTTTCTTCCTCATGGAACAGCTTTCCCATTTTTTGGTGACCGTTGGCCCTCACGTACAAACTACATAATGTACATACATCCATGTTTGTGCGACAAGACCCAGATACATGCTCAGGACAAGATAAACGTGGCCTCTGACTCTGACTCTCCGTCACCGATCGTGAGTGAAGAGAAACATAGAAACTGATAAATGGAGAAAGTCAGGGTCCATTAGGGGGCAAACCATTGTGTTGTTAGTTCATGCATCTTGTCCCAAATCACCTGAAACCCTAATGCTAGCGAAGAAAAATATCTCATTTTTTCTCGACCCACCAAAATACATACAACAAAGCTGTGAACCCTGTTTTAGTTGACCGTAGTTTATCGAGACAAGAAAGGATGGCCGGTTTATGAACTAGCTACTACTGAAAATGATGATAGTGGGAGTGATGCTGTGAAAAATACAAAGAGCATGGTGACTTCCACAACTGAAACTTTTTTCTCAACATTTTAAAAAGGGAAATAGATGTGGTTTCATGTTGTCAACGTCAGCCTTGATGTTTGGAAAGTGGTTTGGGATACATTAAAGGGGTCCACTGATGATCATCATGATGTGATGATGGGTAGATGCTTTTAGCTTTATAGTTGTGTTGTGTCCATTTACACAACCATACGTTTTTCTTGCACTTCAAAAAAATGTACGAATATAAATACATGATAAGGATATAAAGTAGCAAGGCTTTGCATTTTATGAAAAAAAGGAGATGCTTGAAGAACAGTCCTTCAATATTGACAACAAAAACTAAATTGGCTTTCTTCACTTCAACTGACGATGAGTGAGTGTGAGTAGATGGTGATTGTGTGAATGCCAGCGTGACACTTCAAAATTGGTAATGTAAATCGTTTGTTGATCTTGACGGTCAAACAGGCTTTGAAAGTAGGAGACGGAAACTGGACTTTGAACTTGTACATAGCTGATTTCCTATACTTGCCTTCCAGGGGCATTAAGAAGCACACCCTTTTGTAGCACATTCTTTTGATTCACATTCGTTTTGAATGGATTACAGATTTAGAGGAAATTTCTCGAAACTGAGTGACCATTTCAGAAGAAAGCATTGAATTTTTAAATGAAAATGGTTAAGATATTGAACGTACCGGATATTCCATCGTAAGTCCACCAGTCATCCCAGCTGCATAGCACTCCTAATGGAAAGAACACATATTGATTTTCACATTAACCATTTGAATATAGTACAACGAGTTCTACTTCACAATAAATTTATGTGCAAGCTCATTCATCTTGCTCTTGCATGCATATACTTATTCATTGAGCTCAAAGAAGCAGTACAAGCTTTCAAGCAACTCCACTCTCCTTTTCATCCCTGCCAGAGAGTAGACTCTTATTTCTTCTAGACTCAAGCGGATTTCACTCCCAATTTTATGAGAATGTCTGCAGTCAGCATTTGAATTTCATTATAAAATGAAGAGTTTTGCATGGCTGCCAAGCCGAGCTTGAACAACAAGCTGAGGGAACCACGATGCGTTTGTAGAATTTTATGTCTCAGAGTATGTATATGAACGTTAATTGCAATGAATCAACATACGCAAGATGAAAAAGTGCAAACGCGTCTGATTTCCTATAAGAAAAAGATGAATAGCTATGCTTTTTCTTGGGGATTTATCAGGAGCAGGACTGCATTCCGTTTTGCCAATTCAATGCCGTGTCATTAGCTTTCATTCTCCTTGCCCTTGATGGGCCTTGGATTTTCATCACGTTGTGCTAAGTAGTTTTCTTATATTCTTTACTTGACTTCTACTCCCGATTGGTTCAAATTCACAGGTTTATGTTCGTCGTAAATAATCTGAACAAATGCACACACGCAACTTATCCCGTTTTCTTCCTTTCACCCTTTATAAGTATTCGCAATAGAAGCACGACATGTTTTCACCAAACGTCATATTGATCCCTTGTATCATTACTACCAACTGAAAATAATATAGTAATATGCATCTGTCTGATGTCAATTAGATCCTCAAACGGTTGTTAACACTAGTACGGCATATCATCTTTCTGTCATGCTGCCTTACGAGTAATAATAGTATGCTACTACCCTTCATTAACACGTCGTATGAAATGACAGCCCAAATTCAATTACTGTCCGGGTAATTAATATAAAATATCTTTAATTCGATTAGACAAAGGTCCTTGTCAGCTTTAGACCGTGTCATTGATACATTTTGAGAAATTTAGTAGTAGCTTTGAGCAATACATGCAGAGGCATACCAATTTTGAATATATTGCTGTGTAATACTCAATCTGAATTTCTGGTCAATTGGAAATACAACATATGTATGACATCATAATATCGCTAACAGCTTTTCCTAACCATCTACCCGAAACAATTTCATAACGTTTCCCCAAGACATTTACTAAACGGGGCGCACTTTGTTATGAATCTGCTCAGATGTCTGTCACTCTGGCTGATTAATCTTCTTGAAATTGACCCTTTAATCATGCATTAGATGAGGTGACAGCTGCTACGTAACAAACTTCAAATTCGATGTTTGAGCGAGTTCACCTATTGCACTACTTGATACTCCCTGAGCAACACTGACTCATAAACTCGTTGCTTCTTTTGTGTATCCCGTTACAAAGAAGTTTGGTGAACATAACCTCTCTCGGTTGGTATTCTAGGTCAGCCTCGTCCAATTTCTGTGCACAGGGTATCAAAAGGTTATTGATGTTGAAGCTGAGAGTAAATTGAATTTTCTCGTGATCTCAAACACCACTTCCTCTTCCCTCCGCCTGCAACCTCCAGTTTTGTCAAGTGTGCGTACACAATCGACTTAAAAACTTTATGAGCACCAGCAAAGATGCTTTCTCAAGGTTATAAACAGCCTGTCGCCTGTTCT
>JAQGAP010000271.1:0-44562 GCA_034697805.1 Orchesella bifasciata
TGTTGTCGATGACAACTTTGAAAAAACATCTCAAATCCTCATGATAGAGAGAATTGCAGGATATAATCCATTGTGCAAGGGTACAAATCGACTTTTTTTAACATAACGTAAAAATTAGCGCAATTGATGCAACGTAAAAAGTTATGCATATTATGTACAGAGTTTAAAAAAGTCGATTTGTACCCTAGTAGCTGTCACAGACACATATTTAAAGATAAACGTCGGAATGAAAACTAGTTTCAATTGCATGGACATGATTGGTGATTTGTGTAAATTATGGTCCTACTAAATAAAGGGTCACAAACAGTTTTCTTTATTTTTGTATTGCAATGATAGGATTTCGTTTTACTGTTTTATAGGCATGCCGGTATGTGCACCACACAGTCGGATGAAACAACATAGGACACGTTATGAGGTCATCTTTTTGCACCCACGGAGGAAACCACAAAGTTCAGTATCATTTTTTTTACTACAATGATAGTTTATAGTTTAGATTTACATGATAATTAAGTAGTTTTTAGACCATGAACGCAGCTGAATAGATACCTTGCATTTAAAGTGTAGAGGTTTGCTTTAAATCACAGGGTTGTACAATAAGCTCGGTTACATGTTTAACAGTTGTAATTTATTACGCGTCGTCTATCTGTCTGTCCGTCCGTACGCACTCTCCTAGCTACATATGTTGAACGATTCGGACCAAATTTGGCACATAGGTAGTACTCTCAATGGGCATTGCACTAAATACTTTTCAGCACAATGGGTCGCGCACTTTAAAAGTTATGCGTGGGCAAATACAAAAAGTCGTCTGATTTGTCTGAAAAGAAGTATATAGGGGTAGTTTGACATGCTGAATCGAATTGTTACATTAGTTTTGAATGAAGTGCTGCGTTTTTCAGTACACTTACGTGGCTTTTATATATTATATTGACAGCATTATGAGCCGTCAGTCAATGCAGGACTGCTAAGAGTTTCAATCGCTACAAGATGCCATGGAGTCGTTAATACTATTATATACATACTAGCAAACAAACGATCTATCATTTGTGGCCTTCTCAAAACCTTCCAGCCAAACTGACATTTTCCCTTAACGTAAACATTTTAACTTGGAAAGGTTATGCGACATGTAACCCTTCCACGTTTAAGTTTTAACATGGTAGGGTTACAAGTCTCCTATCCTATACACGTTAAAATTTTAACATTACAGGAAAATGTCAGTTTAGCTGGAAGTCTTTGAATAGACCACATTTGAGATATTTTTTCAACCACATACAAACCAGATATGGAATCATAATGTAAGACTTCAGACAAAGAGTTGCCCCGCAACTCCATTAAGCAGACTCCGTTGCTGAACATAGGAATATGTACGGTTTAAAGAAGCCATTTTTCTAATTCATTAGAGATAATATAATGTGGAAGAACTGGATGATGAATATAATAATAATATGTTTAGCCTTTAACCTTTAAAGTATTCCAAAGAAATACTGGTCAAACTCGATTATCGTGCGGCATGTCACCAGCCAAGTGTCGCCCTAGGTTCTTGGTAGGTGACATGACAGACGATGATCAAGTTCGACCGAAATATTTCTTTGACTGTTATGGCCAATGTAAGGCTGTAGATATCTGGCAAACATTAAGAGAACTACATAAATTCTTGTCGGGTATTTGTTCGATCGATTATTTGATGAAAGCATATAAACACATTTTTTATGTCCAAACTACTAACTACTAGTTATTATGTCTTTGTTTAAATTTTACAACATTTCACATTTTTGAGACATCCTGATGAAATCCGACGTTTTTTATTATTCCAAAGAATTATTCTACCATATAGCTACAAATATTGCAACTGCAGCTTAAACGTGCTTACCAGACCAAATAAGTTTTTGTGTTGTTGTGCTGACCTGTTTTCTAAAATTGGCTGGATGTAGCCATTCCCATACTCTGATCATAATCGATAGGTTAACCATCTGAAACCGAAAAGTCGCGAATGAAGTAAAAAAAAGTTCTGATGATTTGGTAACAATCTTCATTTAAATTATTAAAGGTTTACAACACAGGCAAGAACTTAAACAGGCTCTAAACTCGATGTTTACTCGACCGAGCTTAACAACTAAATGAATATACCTAACTGAGTTCTCTGAATTAAAGATTTTTTTCCATTGCAAAGGCGTCCACCTCCAATGTCAGTTGTTTCAGTGATCCACTTAGCTTGTTCATTTTTTTCATTTTGTACTAATAATCCTTTCAGAGATTTAATATATTCCAATTTTCTATCGAATTGCAGTTTTTGCTTTTCAAGCAGAAGAGATTCTTCGAAATAAACTCAAACTACTCTTAAGGTTATTCAAATTAATCTTAGAGTTTCAAGAACAAGTTTTGAAATCAGATTAGCTCACATGAAGACAATTATTTGGCAATTATTGGGCTATAGTTGAGCCGTCGAGTGTGCTGTTATTTCACTGTCTTTCTAACACGTTCTCAGGAAATCTCTCCATTCTAGAATCACAGGTTATTTAAGCTAGGAAAATCGACAGGCCTCCGGTTATAATATTTTGCCATTTTATCAATTCCATTAATTGATTCGTAAGTTACTTGCTATTTCAGTATTCATGTGGTAAGTAGAATCAGTAGGTATCGCAATACGAGTACCGAACGTAGTTGAATAGCTCTATGTTAGTTTTTAATTTAAACTACGCTTGAGTAGTTATTGCAGTTTTTGAGTCATATCTTTAAAATGATATTTGAGTTTCTACTTGTTCCATGTCCTCTTCGTCGGAACTAGAAAGTTCAATGGTGCTTGTTGCAGATGGAAATCTAGGAAATTGAGCTTGATCTCCGGCATACGACTCTTGACCACGGGTACTGCTAATTTTTAATAGTTTAAAAATAGTTTACAAAGTTTATTTGTTCAGTTATATTTCAGTCAAGTTAATTGAGTTATTAATCGTCTCATGAGGGGAATAACTGGAACGGGTATGCCCAAAAAAATCCTTCCCAACATCCAAGAATACTGTAATGGATATAATAATAATAAGTATAGCACTTTAGTTTTGAAGAAATTCAAAGAAATATTGTTCGAACTAGACACTAGGTTATATAGATGTATTTGCTTGACGGATACGGCCAAGGTAAAGCTGTGGCTATCCCGGGGAACATATATAGGATACATACATTTCTTATCTCTTTTTGGCGCACCGTCGCCTGGAGAAAATTCTTGACCTATCACCTTCCGATGGACTTGTCTCAAGTGGACTTGAAAGTTTTCGATTTTAACTTAATAATGTCTCATTATTCGGCGAAATGGTTTGATTGAAATCACTTTGATTTTTGTTTATTCCTCGCCGAAGTTTGATTTTGGGCGTTCAATTTTTTGATCTTGTCACTTCCAGTTTTTAAATCATTTTTCAAGGCGAGAATTTGAGCATCCGCTTTAATGTGTCGCAGAGCTTACACAACTCAGCATGATGGGAATTCAAATTGAAAGTTCTGCTTCCCACCGTTTCACTTACAATTAGTCAAAGACTTCAGCTTTGATTCCCAAGTGTTCTAGGCGCGAGCCCAATTGAGGTGGATCTTTCCGTATAGGGAAAAGGGTTTCCAGAAATTGGTCATCCATTATTATTTTTTACCATAAATGAAGCAACCAAATGTTCGCTAAAGATATATTTCTTCCGTTAGTCATTGCAAATGTACAGCTGTGGATAACTCCATCTATCTATCTTTCTATTCATTTCTCAATCTATATTTCTGCTAACGATTACTCTTTGAAAGGTCACTTCTCCAAGAAGATGCCCAATGTTTAAACAAATAAATGCTGAACCTTTTTACCCAGAAACCAATTTTTGATGGATGTATCGCAAAGAAAAGTCATCATAGTCTTTTAGCATTGTCATCGCATTGTCATTTGGATTTATTCCGTCCATTAAAACAAGCGTTTTCAGATTCAGGAGTCAAATGATTTGTGCAAACGTTTATATTTAGCCTTAGTTGGGTTGCCTTCCTTGAGTACTCTGGTTTTCTGTAAAATTCCCAAATTGTATTTGTAAACTTCAAAGCAAGCTTCACACTCGAGCATGATGTAGCCCAGATGCTTCTTTAGTTGTTCCAATCCCACGTCATTGGAAACCATTAATATTCTTTTTGAAACATCCAAGTGTCGTGAAACGCTTTGAAATTTTGTCAGTTGGCAGATAAAACAGTTTTGGTTTCAACATGTTGGTTGGGTTTCTGCACCTGCTTAAATAATATAATCGTCATGATTTAAATTGATCAAACTCTGTAGATTGGATGTCGCCTCGAAAATTACAGTGCGAAGTTCTGCAGTTCCAGCAAAATTACAAGTTTAAAAAGTCAGGTGGGTCATGCTGAGCCCCACTCTATTACAAAACAGGATTTGGTCCGAGTGCAGGTTAATATCCGAAATAGGTGCTGGACATGCTAATGCAGGTCATTTTCAAGTAGCGTTAGGTATTTCTGGCGAGAAATTTTTGAAACATTCCAAACTACTCTTTCCTTTGGATTACTGACGAGAAGATTGAGCGTCGCATTTTGACGCCAGGATGAGAGCGACACGGTATGCCAGTCTCGAGACACGAGACGAAAAACAAGGAAGTCTTTGAGAATCTTTGGAATTTTCACAAATCTACGCAATTTCTCAGACAGAGTGTGAAAACTTTCAACATTCACGGTAGAAAAGTAGAATCTTAAATCGCCATTTATCGTAGGTCAGTAATACAGGAGTTCTTGTCTCGCCGATCATTTTTAGTTGACCAATTTCAGATGTATTACAGTAATTACAAGGCAATAGGGAAACGAACGAAAGTTGGAATTTTTAAAGGTATAAAAATTCTTCGGATTTTTCGTGTCGCTTACATTACAATTTAGTTTTACAAATCTCTTTCGAAAAACCTTTTTACTTTTTCATCTGAATTAGCCAGCATTCTCAAATACTTGTTTACTTTGTATAAAGGACAGATAATGCCTTCTTCCCCACCTTTCAGACAATCTGTTTAAAAATAAAAGGGTCTTTCAGAACATTGTAGCTGGTTTGACTTACACGTGCTAGCATGGAAATCGACAAATAAATAAAAAATGTTGTTTAGTTTAGCACATAAAATTAAACAATAACTAAGTCAGCGTCAATTATGTTAAGATTATCAAACTAGCTCGGTCCGTACTTTTCATAAACACAGTTGATGTGATATCCTATAGCTTGGAAGATTATTGAGAGGAACGTTTAGCATGCAATTTATTAGCGGCCTATTTTTTAAGACAGCAGTTATGCTTTGGCGACTTAAAGTCTCAACAACTTTCGTCAGGCTCTGATGGAATTTGATTTCTTTTGAGACTCCGCATTGCGATCTGCAACCTGTGTTTGTAAGCTTTCTACCAGATTATTTAGCTCGCAAATGGTTGTAACCATTACAACTTTATTAGCCATTACTAAAAACATAATGATAATAATTTTCCTGCAGTCTCAGGTCCCTGTAGGCACAGATGTTAGTCGAAATGCTCCATTTTCCTTTTTATTTCAACAGTAATTGATTTCTTCTTGCAATTGTTTGCTTAAATCATGCAGTGAAAGAGCGGAGATTGCTTAACTAAGAACATTTTGTGACATCGGATCTCATCTCTTCCATTTCCGCTCACCATCGTTATATTAAAACTTTCAAGAGAAGTTTTGTTTTTTTTTTCGGTGAAGTTGTCAAGCAAAGATAGTAGGTAGGTTGCTAGTTCGAAACTTCAATCAATGACTGTTTTTACCATATATGAAGCAATTAAGTTTGGAAATTTGACCAAGAATTCATTCAATGAATAACGGAAAAAATATGCGTATTTATTTTAGCTTAAGCACCAAGCTTTTGATGAATGTATCGCATTGAAAAGTCATCATAGTCTTTTAGCATTGTCATTGCACTGTCATTTGGATTTATTCCGTCCATTAAGACAAGCGTTTTCAGATTCGGGAGCCAAATGATTTTGGCAAACGTTTATAATCAGCCTTATATGGGTTGCCTGGTTTTCGTTAAAATTCCCAAAATATATCTGTAAGCTTCCAAGTAGGCTTCAGATGCTTCTCTAGTTGTTCCAATCCTGCGTCATTGGAAACCATTAGAAATCCACACACTTGTTGCTTCAAGTTGATTTTAACATGAGTGTGTGAAAATTATTAATAGTAGCTCTTAGTCTAGTAGTTTTGATATATTTAAGTATGTAATTCAAAAATTAATAATAATCTAACTCATGCCAAATACAAATGGATGAGCTACTTTTATCAAGTGGAGCCAGCTGGCTTTTCAAATTCAATCAAACGAAATGAAATCAATAGATAATGATGAACGTAGATCTTTACTCAGGTAAGGTAGAGACTTTGTTTCATCTGAATGCCCACTTTTGTTTGCCGAATCTACACGAGTTGGTAGACCTATATTTGAAAAATTATATGCTTTTAAATTGGCTCTCGCTGTACTGATATTCAACCACTGCTGCAGAATGCTTGGCCTCTGACGCGTGTGCATATGACACACTCCTCAAACTTTCAGCAACGAGAAAGCCGTCAACAACTAAACTATGACAGATTTTCGCATATTCTTTATAACATTGTGATTACAATGTGAATTCCGACAACTATTTTTTTTCTTGTCGTAATTTGTAAGTGAGCTGGAGATTCCTAAATAAATTTGAGATAACTTGCAAAACTTTGAATAGAGAGAATTTTCATATTCATCATGACACAAACTGTGAGAACTGCTCAAACACACGAAACAAATGTTGAGTTCCATGTCTCAAACTATTCCGAGTCTTTCTTAGAAATAATGGCAATAAGCAAACCTTCGTAAGTAAAATATTACTTGAATAGAAACGACGTAAAAACGTTGAGAAAATGTGTAGCAGTAAAGCCTGGCACGGTTGCCTTTATTTAGACATTTTCTCAAACTCATTTTCAAATATTTTATTGTCGTCCGTATTTCAAGGAAAACTTAGCGATCCTTTAACCAATTTAACCTAGGAAATTTAAGAGTTCGGCAAGGAAGATTCCATAGCATGCAAACTTAGTGAGAAGATCGTCTAGCAGATCGTTTATTAGTAAACAATTTTTAACGTCATTTGCTAAGACGGTGATGATCCTTCGGAAAATTGGAACTCTTTTGTGCTGTTCAAATGAAATAAAGTAAAAATCTGAACTTCAAAAAACCTCAAAACGTAACATTTTCCTTTTGAATTTCAGCAGAGCGCTTGAGTATTTTCCTCAGATAATGAGTCTCGTAGAACGTTTTTGTGGAAGTTTAGCTTAGATAAATAAATTTCCTTTCTTGTGCTTGTAAAGCAAAAGTTTGCAAAAGCATGATAATCGGACCTAATGTAGGATAGCAGATTACAGCAGCAATAAATGTTTACAAACCATAAAAATCACACCTTACAGATGTTGGTTCGAATTTTACTTACGAGGGAATGGTCAGACATGTATATGATGAATTTTAAGTAATGAATCGTAAGTAAGCTTTTTACTGTATTGATATTGACATACAAATTTGCAAAATTGATTTTCGATCACAGTAGGCATATCTGTAAACTACATAAGTTTACTGCGAATAACAAATAACGAAAGGTAATTTTATTCTCTTGCTTCTCTGCACAACTTAAAATGATTGAAAATGATACTATGTGTACGGATTCTCCCATGAATTGTTGAGGAGTCAGGGCATCCTCCCCATTTCTATAATAAATGAACTTTAAAAGAGCATTAATTCCGGCAGAGATTAATTCTGAGTTTGGAAATGCAAGAATCACAAATGATGTGACCAGCGAAACACTGGTAGACCTCTTTTTCAGGTACTTCAATGCAAATCGGACAAGTGGTAACTTATCCATTATGTTATAAAATAATCGTAAGAGATAGTTAATATGGATATGATTCCAGGCAGCTTTGAACCATTCAAAGTTAAATATTGAGTTAAATAGAGTGTAATTTAGGCAGCTCACTTATTAGTTGAATGTTGAGTGAGAGAAGAGGACATTTTTTTTTTCACTTTTGATACGACAAGCAAAATGTTTACATTTTATATTACTCGATATTATATATCTTATAACAAGGAACTAAAAAGAACAGATTCAGTTTGTAAATACGATTGGTCAATTAAACGCACATATCAAGTACTTTTTTCTTTCTCTAATCAAGCTGACCGACTCCTATTCCAGTTGTAGGTCGTTTTCTATTTGTTCCGTGTGCACTGTTCCAGTTTTACATCTTGGGATAAAGTAACCCATCCTTTTTTCTCAAAACTGAAAGTACATCCTGAATTTGTATTTTCCAAAAATAGTTCAAGTTATCCTGCAACAATAAATTCACGTACACTTACCAAAACTTCAAAATATGGCCTGCTACATGATTTTGAACTCGGAAAATGCTAAATACAATATAACAAATTGAACATGCTAAATCCCATATTACAAATTGAACGTGCTAAATACCATATGACAAATTGAACATGCTGAATCCCATAAGAAGACGCCCAATGTATAAACAAAAAAATGCTGAAACTTTTTACTCAGAAACCAATTTTTGATGGATGTATCGCAAAAAAAAAAGTCATCATAGTCTTTTAGCATTGTCATCGCATTGATTAAAACAAGCATTTTCAGATTCAGGAGTCAAATGATTTGTGCAAACGTTTTTATTCAGCCTTAGTTGGGTAGCCTTCCTTGAGCATTCTGGTTTTCTGTAAAATTCCCAAATTGTATCTGTAAACTTCAAAGCAGGCTTCACACTTGAGCACGATGTGGCCCAGATGCTTCTTTAGTTGTTCCAATCCCACGTCATTGGAAACCATTAAGATTCTTTCAGACATCCAAGTGTCGTAAAACGCTTTGAAATTTTGTCAGACGGCAGATAAAACAGTTTTTGATGTGGGGTCCATGCAGGTTGGGTTTCTGCACCGGTTTAAATAATATAATTGTCATGATTTAAATTGCTCAAACTCTGTGGTTTGGATGTCGCCCTGAAAATTACAGTGCGAAGTTCTGCAGTTCCAGCAAAATTACAAGTTTAAAAAGTCAGGTGGGTCATGCTGAGCCCCACTCTATTTCAAAACAGGATTTGGTCCGATTGCAGGTTAATATTCCAACCTTTTAAGAAGTAGTTCCGAAATGGGTGTTGGACTAGCTGATGCTGGTCATTTTCAAGTAGCTTCAGGTATTTCTGGCAAGAAATTTTGGAAACATTCCAAACTCCTCTTTTCTTTGAATTCTTGTCGAGAAGAATGAGCTTCGCATTTTGACGCCAAGATGAGAGCGACACGGTTAGCCAGGTTCGAGAGACGAGGCGAAAAAGTCTTTGAGCTCGAATGGAATCAGCTCAAAAAGCCTGTTGAGAAACTTTACAATTAAAAAATCCGTGAAGAAATAAAGTGATTAATGAATAAAGAAAGGGTAAGTTAACTATCGATGAAATATATAATGGGGATGATCCTCTCACTTTTAACCAATTGAGTACATACTTCACAAATATCACAAAATTTTTGTCATGATGGTGTTGCATCTTCAGTTTGTTGATAAAACCATAGTCTAACTAATGATTTAGTTTGAATCTGTCAAAGTCTTCAGATAAATTAAACAAGAAATTTCAAAAAATTCATTTTATTACTTGTTTACGCTCATGGTGGAAACTATAGAGGTGGATATAGATCTCATAGTCAAACTCAGAAGTTTTTCCAACTTTTCTAGAATGGTGAAAATGAAGCTGAAGTCTGTAAAATCTGACAGCACTATTGAGAGATTTCGAAAAGCAGGGCTGTAATTCAGGGCATATCTTCCTAACGCCAACATCCCGGCGGTAATTGGACGGAAAAAGCAGGGAATAAACTTCGTTCCCAATGTTCATTGATAAAGGCCGTACAATGGTGCACATTAAAAAATAGCGGAGCTTGACATTTGCGATTTACAAAGGTGTAGGATTCATGTGCTTTTTACACTTAATGAAAAAGGAAATAAGAGTTTTATGCGTACTGGAAGATAAAAGTTCTCCAGGTCGAGATATTTCCCATGAGAGCTACAGTTAAGTGTGGAAATTTCAACGGTCATTTTGCCTAATACTTCAATTTTAATTCCTAAGTGTTCTAGGCGCGAGCCCGGCTTTCGAGTTGGAGCTTTTTGAATAGGTAGGAATTTTTCTAGAAATTGGTCCACCAGAACCATATATTGCCGTCACACTTCCACACTTTATTATCAACCCGTAATTAAAATTTCAAAACTTTTCCCAATCGAAACATACCTTATAAAATGCCTTTTTAAATCAAAACACAAAATTAACTTTACATTAACATTAGTTAGTTTATAAAGTAAGTGCTACCGGTTAACATCTTGCCAATGACTTTTAAAATTTATATAATATTTTTATCTGAATACAAATACATGAGAGAAAGCAAGAATCCATAATGTATGTCTGTAAAAATGTACTAGTAAAAACTGATCATAAATTACTATAAAAAGAGAGAAAATCTTTGATTAACTAGGACATAAGGCCTAATACGAAACGTTTACAATGCGAAAAGCCATACAGTCATTTATAAATCACCAGGATTCCTCACGATCGTCTAAAACTAATAACTCCCTAATATTAGCAAAATCGTCTGCTACCCCTTTATTTATTGTATGCTCCGAGTGAAATGCCTCTTGTATAAATAAAATTGACTACTTTATAATACTGCGATACTATTTAAATTCAACTTTACTAAATTCTACATTATTTAAAAGTTCGGCAACGAGATCAAATAGCTGGGAAACTTAGTGAGGAGATCGTCCAGTAGAAAATTTTTTAACGGGCAAATTTTCCAGACACTTTAGTTAAAATCAATTCATAAGTGTGCCAAATCGATTTTTTCGGATCGCCAAGAATGTTGATGACGAGGAGAGTTTTTGATTATCTCCGACTTTAGTCTTCGGAAATAAAACACAAAGGATGGGTGCGTCCTGATACAACTTTTTCCAAAAAGGGGGAGAAGGTTCTTGATTGCGAAAATGTAAAACTTATGGTATACTTATTGCAAAATATTTATGAGGGTTACTTATATTTAGCCCAGTTTATGTGGTTTGGATTTCCCCCAACCAATTTCCGTTAAACCCTCAAGCAAGAAAGCCTTGCACAAAAAGTAGCCACTCAACTTTTTTTTACTTGTCGTAATTTGTAAGTGAGCTGGAGATTCCTAAATAAATTTGAGATAACTTGCAAAACTTTGAATAGAGAGAACTTTCATATTCATCGTGAAACCAAATGTGAGAACTGCTCAAACACACGAAGCAAATGTTGAGTTCCATGTCTCAAACTATTCCCAGTCTTTCTTAAAAATAATGGCAACAAACAAACCTAAAATATTACGGGAATAACAACGACGTAAAAACGATGAGAAAATATATAGCAGTGAAGCCTGGTACGGTGGTATTTATTTAGACATTTTCTCAAACCCATTTTCGTATATTTTATTGTCGTCCGTACTTAATGGGAAACTTTGCGATCATTTAGTTTTAACCAATTTAACCTAGGGAATTGAAGAGTTCGGCAACAAAGATTCTACAGCTGACAAACTTACTGAGAAGAGCGTCCAGCTGAACATTTATTAGTGAACAATTTCCCGTCATTTGCTTAGATAATATGAAATGTTGAAATGTAAAATGAAATAAAGTAAAAGTCTAAGCTTAGGTTAAAAATTGATTTTCGATCACAATTGGCATATCTGAAACTACTAGAAGTTAAAATAAGTTTACTGCGAATAACAAATAACGAAAGCCAATTTTATTCTCTTGCTTCTCTTCACAACTTGTAATTATTGAAAATGATACTATGTGTACGGATTTCCCCATGAATTGTTGAGGAGTCAGGGCATCCTCCCCATTTCTATAATAAATGAACTTTAAAAGAGCATTAATTTCGGCATAGATTGATGCTGAGTTTAGAAATACAAGAATCACAAATGATGTGACCAGCGAAACACTGGTAAATCTCTTTTTCAGGTACTTCAAAGCAAATAGGACAAGTGGTAGCCTCATTCATTTTGTTATAAAATAATCGTAAGAGATAGTTAATATGGATATGATTCCAGGCAGCTTTGAACCATTCAAAGTTAAATATTGAATTAATTAGAGTATAATTTAGGCAGCTTACTTATTAGTTGAATGTTAAGTGAGAGAATAGGACGATTTTTTTCACCTCTGGAACGACAAGCAAACTGTTAACATTTTATATTACTCGATATTATATATCTTATACCAAGAATAACAAAAGGGAAAGGGATCCAGCTGGATTCTCCAATGATTTACACCAGTTTTTCTTGCATTTTTGCCCAGTCCAATGGTTTTACAAAGATATTCGAAAAGCTGCTCTTTCCTCCACCTTTTGGATTGCTCCTGTGCTTCCAATGATTTCCGTTTGATTGCATTTCCTTGCCAGTCATAGCTAACTGCTGGAAGAGCACAGAGAAGACAGGGATCCACCTTCACTTTGAACTTTTCTTCACCTTCCTCCAACTCCAAAGGGGGAGAGGAATCATCCGGGATGAAATCCATTTCAACCCAATCCATGTTAACCTCCAACGTCCAGATAATGGATAAAGACAGAGGATGAATCACTTAATTAACTCTTTCACTCGTCTTATTACAGTAATTAATAGCAAATGGAGAATCACATTTGACACTATTTGCGTCCTCTTCGTCGGAACTGGAAAGTTCAATGGTGCTTGCTGCAGGTGGAAATCTTAGAGTTTGAGCTTGCTCTCCGGCATACGGGTCTTGACCACGGGCACTGCTCATTTTTAATAGTTTCAAAAAATTTTACAAAGTTTCTTGGTTCAGTTAGATTTCAGTCATGTTAATTGAGTTATTAATCGTCTCATGAGGTGAATAACTGGAACGGGTATGTCCGACAAACTCCTTCCCAATATTCTAGAATACTATGATGGATATAATAATAATATGTATAGCACTTTAGTTTTGAAGAAATTCAAAGAAATTTGGTCGATCTAGACACTAGGTTATATAAATGTATTTGCTTGACGGTCACGGCCAAGGTAAGGCTGTGGATATCTCGGCGAACATTTATAGGATACATACATTTCTTATCTCTTTTTGACGGACCGTTGCCTGGAGAAAATTCTTGACCTATCTCCTTTCGATGGACCTTTTCTCAAGTGGCCCGTGAGGGCTATTTACTGTGGAAATCTTTTAGGGCCCATTGGCAATCACATTTCTTATCCGTTAATTATTAAAAATGATACTGTGTGTACAGAGTTCCCCATAAGTTGTTGAGCATCTTTAACACCGCGTTTGGATTTCTTTTGCAGTTTCAAAAAGTTGCGACATATTTTCAACGTTGGCTTTAGCAATGAAACCATGTTGTCACCATGATATTTCACATATTTTCGCCTTTTTATTACAATTAGAATGTTTTAAATGACCCGTTTTCGTGTATTTGTTTGAAATTTTTGACATTTAATGCAAAAATTTATCATAAATGTCTCAAATGCATTGCTAACAGCTCGAAATATAATAAGGTTATGTGAATTGATGCCTAAATGGAATATTCTAACGTTATAGAACGAAGCAAAAATATTTTGCATAAACTACTTGACTATTTGACACGCACGTATTTACCGATTTTGAAAATTTTAACCACATGTTTTGTAATTTTTAGGCAGATATATACTCTATTTATCTATCAAATTCTACTGCCTATAGGGACCGTTTCTATTCACTAAAATGTCCATTCTACCAGTGTTTTAAAAAGTACCTTTTCAAAACATTTCGTATAGGAAAAAGCTTCTAGATCTATTGAAACATTATAAAAAAGTCCAGGTCTAATGTTTTCATTTGCTTAGTTGTAGATTTGGCGAAGGCGATGATGCAAAAACTGAGTGATTTTTATTATAGGAAATATTTAATGTTCAACTTAACCCTATGTTACGCAGCGTTTGCCCAAAATGGTGTTAAACTAAACCGTAAATCTCACATTATCTTAACTAACAACTAAGTCATCGTTATTTGCTGGTTTCAACTCATCATTGAAGTTTTTAAAAGTTGTGCTTCGTTCTAGCAAGCGATTCCAGCGATTAGGGCACGGAATGCGCCTTTTCTGCATTCAACTTTTTTCAAAACTGTCAACTTCGTCTTGTTTGGTTTGCAGTGTAATTTGCAAATGATTTAAATTGCTCAATCTTTGTAGATTGGATGTCGTCTCGAAAATCACGGTGCGAAGGTCTGCAACCCCAGCAAAATTACAAGTTTGAAAATTGAAAAATTTGGCAATTGATGCTGGTCATTTTCAAGTAGCTTCAGGTAATTCTGGCGAGAAATTCTGGAAACATTCCAAACTCCTCTTGCCTTCGGATTCTTGTCGAGAAGATTGAGCTTCGTATTTTGACGCCAAAATGAGAGCGACAATGTATGCCGTGTTGCAACTCATCTTCGGTTTGTTAATAAAATCATAGTCTAACTAGGGATTTAGTTTTAATCAACCAAAATGTTCAGATAAATTAAACAAGTAATTTCAAACGTTACAATGTATCACTAAGCCCGGCACGCTCATAATTGAAACTCCCGACTACCTCCCCAAGCTCATCCACCATTTTATTAATACTTTCTAAAGCAACGGTAAAAATTTCCACATGTTTGACTTGAACAAGAAAGTTTCCTCATGACAACATGAGAAAATATCCTGCCAAGGATTACCATTTCGAGCATCCTCGTCCCACGACGAAATCCAGCTTTGGCGACCCATCTATAGATCTGGTGTAATGGTCCGGCTCTACATTTTTTGCTCGTTTTAAGATTTGAGGAGCTGGTACATAAAAATGGCAACCGGTTTCCAACTGTTCACCGTCAAAACTTGAAGAGTTTGCATTATATTTTACCGATGCAATTTACTCCGTTTTTTCTTACTGCGAATTTTGTGTAGTCAACTTAATCTTGTTGGTTTTGCAGTGCAAAATTCGTCTCGTTCGATCGATCGTTCGATGAAACTACATAAACACATTGTATTTGTCACATACATAACTTATAGTCTAATATTATATTCGTCGTCCGTACTTATCAGAAAACTTTGGTATAGTTAAGTTTTAACCTCGCATAGTAAATTTAAAAGTTGTAGTAAAGGACTGCGTCTATCTACGCAGATTCCTGGAGCATTTGTAAACGAAAATGCCTTCCAAGATGTTTATTCTACATCTTTGTTCTCACGCCAATGACTTCCACAGAGCACGGAACCAAAGATCAAAGTTTTAAATTTCAATTAAGAGACAATTCAGCGCCTTCGGTAATCCTGCATAGTTCTTCCATTTTTTTCATCCCCTCAAATTCATACAGTACAAAAGTTTGAGCTTTGAAATTAACGTCTACATCAGGCTTATTATGGATGTACGATTATCCTTTCATGTTTCACCGCCCAATATTTTCCAGCTGTTTTGGTTTGACGCTTCAACCGTTCAGCAGCGCACACGCTGAAGAAGGTGAAAGTAAAGAACTAATTTTAAGAAATTTTCACGAGTCACACAAAACGTGTTTGTATAAGTTAAGCATAGATAAAATTTTGCCTTCTCGGGCTTGTTAAGCAAATGAAAGCAATAGCAAGAGCTATATTTAGGCTAGCAGATCATTGTTATACTAATCCCTTTAAAATCACGAAAAATGCTGTTTAAAGACGTTAATTCGAAAACTACCAAAGACTTTTGAAACTATATATTAAGCAATCAAATTTACATGTTTCCTATCGCTTATTTCTTTCTCAGTCGCAGCAAATGTACAGCTGTAAATAAGTCTATGTCTATCTAACTCTATCTCTTCTAACAAATAGAAATTACGTAAGCCAACAAGATGATTAAGTCAAAGAACTCCCTCGTGGAAAGTAACATTTTGCTTCCCAGAAAATGAAATCAGTTTTCTCAAAACTTAATTTTTCAGGAATGATGCTCAAACAGAGGAAACTGAGGAGTCAGGGCACCTTCCACAATTCTGTAATACATGAACTTGAGAAGAGCATTTATTCCAGCTTTTGTCGAGCCATCGAATTTGCATTTACTCTCCTGTTTTTCTAACATGTTCGATTGAATCATTGTGCGAAAGAATCTTCACTAGTTAATAAACCTGTATTTAAACAATTACACGCTTTTTATTTGGCTGTCGCTGACTTTGGGAGCACTTGCATATGACACACTCCTCAAACTTTCAGCAACTGCTCCATTTGTTAGTCGTCCCTTGTTGGAGTCTTACGAGTGAACCCGAAATCTGATCAACGTCAAATCTATGGGAAGCTAAAACTGTTAAAGATTTTCGTCTATTATGTATAACATTGCAATTTGCAATGGTGTAGCAAATTTCGTCGCCACCATTTTTAATCCGTCAAATCGACTGTACTTTTGATCATCCTCAATCTCCTCCACTTTCAATCGTAGTTTTCTCGCTAGTGCTCACTTGGGCGAGGAAATGTGGAGAGCTTTCTTTGTCTCTTTCGAATTGCGGCATCATCCTCTCTTCTCTTTTTCGAACTTCGAATGGAACTTTAAATGTATAAAGTAACATTAGTTTGAAAACACTTCATTCTATTTTAGTTGTACCACACATTTCTCAACCATATTGGTTCGTTTAGTGAAAACCGCATTTTGAGTACCGTCGCTTTGTTCGTCTTCTCCACCAGTTGAATATAACGGTTCCGAATGTTTCCGAGCGTCGTTGGGAATAAAGTAGTTTATCCAAATATTCCTTTTGAAGTCACAAAGCCTCCACTTGATCTTTCAGTTCTTTTAACTCAAGAGTATTATCAATGCTTTCCCCGTTTTGCATGATCTTTTTTCACCGATGCAATTATCTCCGTTTTTTCTTTCGGATTGCGAGAGAAACCAAAACCGCCTTAATTTAATCTACATACGTCTCATCTGACGAGAACTTCGGGTTGGTTATCAGAGTTTGAAGGTTCTCCATTGTTTGTAGAAACCAAGGAAGTGTCGCGAAACGCTACGAAATTTTGTCACACGGCAGATAAAACAGTTTTTGGATGTGGGGTTCATGTTGGTTGGGTTTCTGACCATTGAAATAACTTAATCAATTGTCGCTTTGTGAGAATATAGAATAGAGAAAGTTGCAAATAATAAAGAATTACATTACCATTACAAAAAACAAAATGATAGCAAGTTTCCTGCACTCGCAGGATCCTTTGTGCTGCTATGTACGACAAGTGGTGCACTGTTGCACTCCTGTAGACACTGTAGTAGTCCTTCCAGAACCACTCTTCGTATGTGTCCCAACCCTATATTTTTTCAGTAGTAGCTCCTTAAAATGTTCTGATTGGTCTGGTTATCTTTAGATCTAATCTTTTTCACTAATTAACGAACTCTCGTTCATAAAGCTAAGGTGTGCAATTGTATCGCCCTACAGATATTTTAAAGTTAATGTTACTAATTCAGTAAGAACTGACAGACTCAATTCGTCTTTCAGAACATTGTAGCTGGTTGGACTGACATGTGTCCTTGCATGGAAATCGACAAATAATTAAAAGTTTCGTTTTTACGAATTTGGTTTACTTCTGAGTCTTTCAGGTTGATAATCTGTCTCATGTAAAAACCATTTTACGACAAGGCCTTAGTAATAATCAGTTATTATGGGTTAAAGAATTTAGGTTAAATAAGTGGCAACGTTAGTTTAATTGCTAGAAATCTAAAATTGGTAAGGTTGGTACTTGAAAACCCGTGAATTTGTCTATTTACATCCAATCTAAGTTAGCCTGGTATGGTTTCTATTCAGCGTTTATAGATTAGCGTGTAAGTAATTTAAAAATCCATCATAGTATGTAATATCATGTATTAAATTACATTGTTTTGTCTACCAATATAATTACGATAAAACAGTAAATCTCCATAAATTACAGTATAATATTTTTCTATAGTAATTAATATCTTAAGAAAGACGTAAACTGCGCGATTTAAAACTATTGTATAACAGCGTGAAATAAATTGACAAGTCCTCGTAATTTAAATACAATTTATGTTTCATTTCTTCGATATATGCCTTTTTCATTTAATTCTCCCTGTGTTCAAGTCTGGCATAATAATGAGAAGGAGATATGAACCCAACATTCAAAAGCATTATTCATGTCGACTTCAAAAATAAACGTCAAAGTAAAATCACTATCATAACCACATCATATGACGCTACCAAAAATGTATGAATTGTAATATTAAATAGTCATCAAATAGTAGCGCTGATGTTTGGTAATTTTACAAGTAATATGTCGCTACGCAATCCATTGTAAGTATTCGTGGACATTTTTGGGCCCCATGTATGCAAGGCAAACTAACGCATGATACTTAGGATGATTAATATGTAAAACGAAGGTATTGAAAGTAGTTTTAATCCGGTTGTCAGCTCTTCATTCTTTTTCAGGTGGATCGGAAACTACAGCTGCTTTCAGAAGGTTGCAGTTCTACTGTTGACAACATTTAGATTGTACCACAAGGTTAATATGTATTTAGACAAATGAAATAAAAATCAACGCTTCTAATATAGTTTCTGTGAATGTAGGATGTAACCCAAGAAGGGCAAAGGAATCCAGTTTTTATGCAATTCACGTATAATTCAATATGATATTGGCCTCATACCATAGCTCCTTTCTGCAATTTTTATGAAAAAGCGATCTGGCTTTAGACACCAAATAGGGTATTTTGCAATGGCGATGGAAATATACACCGGTTTTTCTAAACTTTAACAGAGAAATGCATGGCATGAAACCAGTATGAAACATTCGTTTTTTTCCTTTACACTTCTTTGTTCTCCTCAGCTACTCAGCTCTACTCCACTCTAGCGGCCGCAGCTGGATACTACGATACGATAAACAGGCAAAACTCTTGTTCAATGTACTCTCTTATTCTATAACCATTATATCGACATAACTGCACACTACGGCAAATCCATCATCATCATCATCGTCACCTTCACCGTAGACAGTCCACGTTACAAAGCAAGGCAAACAACTACACTAGCTGACTCCCCAAGCATCCCTTTTCTATTCAGACAGTTGGTAGGTTTTGGTTAGCATAGCTAGCACTCGCAATTTCAAACGATTTGCATTCCTCTCAATGCATTTGCATTTGTTTTTGACTGGTGAAAAGAGAGATGGTAAAAGATTTTGAGCTCGAGAGTAAACAAGAACACTAATAGAAGAATTTAATTAAAAGTTATTAGAATTTGCTGATATTTACACAATTAGCTCGTGTTGCGCTAGCTACATCAATTTAATTCATTTCCAAAACAGAGAATAATACTGATTGATTTTTTAGTAATTTTTTAAGTAAATTACTGGAGATGATGTTAGACTCTCGACCAAGGAGGAGTAGGTGCCCGTTCAGACCGCTGATAGCAACGTAAGTGGTGATAAGCTTAGAAAATATTATTTTAGTTTGTCTGGCTAAACGCTCATGATACAAAACGGCATGCTATTTTTCAATTCAAACCCCAATTCGATTGCGTCAAGATCTGTTGAAAACTAATTATTGATTTTGACAAAAAAAATGAAAGCACTTTTGAAGCAGAAAATCACCATCGTTTGCATGAAATATTAACTTTAGAGCAACAAACGTTTCGGGAGTTCTTAATTATTAGAAGTTGAAAATTTGTATACCATTTTACAACAAATTATAAGGTCATTCATAATTTTGACAGTGTGCCAGTATTAATCATATGCTTGTCTGCAATGGCAGCTCCATTGAGCAGTTTTTAATTGGATATTTTTTCTGCTGGCTGTACATTCATTTCGTCAAATTTTTCAAAGTAATGCTGTTTAAACTCAAAATAAATTTCGAAAGAAGCAATCTCGCGTATGCATATGGGGTTTGAGTTGAAAGCACACATTTTAATTATTATTATTATTAACTTTTTATCACAACAGCACGGGGTTCTAGCCGATTCCGATGAAAACTGAGTAGCCCCAGTTGACCTGTGGCTTATACAAAAGTGTTAAAGATGGAGCTCTATTCCCATCCAAAACAATTTCAAGCTTGGAGCCTGCTTAAAGGAGACTCCAAAAGCTGGTGATGTTCTGAAGCCAGCTGTGGTCCCCATTGGCTTTCCAACGGTGAAGGTACACTCAACCTCGTTCAATTGGGGAGGAACTCTATAGCTCTTTGTTGAGAATTTCAGGTAGCTTAAGTAAAATATTGAATACTACTTTAAAATGGGTTACTGATTATGTTTTTAAAAGTTTGATTTTCTGTTAGTTGTTTCAGTGAGCTGAAATAGATGGAAATGGGGAGGATGATTTCAGTGTCATCAACCAGTTGAAGGATTGTAATAAGCAAATGGACGAGTGAGATCCAACCCCATTTTTGGGAATAAACGAATAAGAAAAGGTTGCAAAAACTTTTTTATTGACATTTTATCATTTTAAATTTTATTATGTGTAGTTGTTTGTATCCCAATTTGCTTGTCAAAACTGGAGTTTATTCAATAACTAATCATGATTTTTCAGTAAAACGACCGTTTTTCTCTACTTATTTCCAGAATCGGGTAATGATAGAAGCCGAGAGGGCCATGATGACTTAAGCATAAGTGAAAAAGGCAAGCATGCCTGAATGCAGGATAGATATATCTTAAAATATGAAATGAGGTAATTATAGAGTAGTTTCCTAAATCATAAAGTAAAATCGGTCGTTTTGCTGAAAAATCATGATTAGTTATTGAATAAACTCCAGTTTTGACAATCAAAGGGGGATATAAATAAAAATTTACGTAATCCCTAATGAAAAAAAGTAACTCAAAAAGATTTTGCAACATTTTCGTCATACATAAAACTATTTAATATTGTGCTCTTGATTTTTACTTTTTAATTTCAATTTTCTCTTCATTTACAGAATCCTTGTACTTCTCAAGTCGAACGTAGTGCAACTGGAATGGAAATTTAAGGGATAATTTGGAGTTTATTAAGTAAAAATATTTATTACTGTTTATTTGTCAAGTTTGAGACTTGTAGCAGAATAGTTGCAAGTTATGCTGTATTTATTTTCTAATCGGACGCAAAATATATTTGTAATGTTTGTAATGAACAAAATTAAGTTAGTTATAAGAATGTAACAAGTAATAACAGGAACCAGTTGTGGTTGCAGGGGAGTTTCGACAGGTAAAATGCGAATTCTAGAGCGGCTTTATGAGCTAAACAGAATTCTGCATTAAGGTTTCTGTAAAATTAAGCCTTGGAATATGTAAAAATTATTATTTGGATTGTAGAATTCCATGCGTTGTGAATTTAGTGTAACTTGATTTTAAACTGCTTGAAATTCTCTTTCCATTTCAACTAATTCAAAACCGTATATTTGTTTTAAAAACTTTGATTTTGACTAGTACCCATTGCTTAACACAACGAATTTCCAACACAAGTAAAAAAACAGACCAAAAGTTTGGGATGACTCCCTCGCCACAGTTTCAATGTAACGCCATTATGGCTGAAAGCCAATTTTAATACAATGGTTTTCAGGTAGTAAATTCGAAGTTTTCTGAAGTAGATCATGTAGACTATATCATAATATTCTGGAAAATAAATAACAAAAAATTTGAATAGTTAATTATTAAAATTTCCATGGTAAAACTCCAAAATCCAGTATCTCATCTCTTAACTATCTCTACGTTTATTGATGGCATCTGAATTTGCGCTGGAGATAAAGGTTTTAAAAATACTACAAATATCTTCAACCTCTTCATTCTAGGATAGTGGTTGAACCAAAAATTTATTCGATGCACAAGTTCTTTTTTTTTAATTATGAAAACTTTATATCAAGACAATTAACATCCACAGAGCATAGATTTTAGATAGTTTTACGTTGCAAGTTTTAAAAATTCGCAACTCAAAATTTTTGTTAAATATTTTCTAGCACATTTTGATGTACTCTAAATGAACCAATTCAGAAAAATTCGAATTTTCTTTATAAAAATAATGGTATTAAAATTAACTTTCAGCCCTAACTGAGCTTCATTGAAGCTTTGTGTCTCGCAAGGAGTACTACAGTTAAACTTCATCCAGGAGCTTTTGATTAAAGATGGTATCTAAATCGTGATATATTATATCACAAAGAGACGGGGAAACTAATATTTCTTTTGATAAAAAAGTTTGAGTCTATTTAGTCTGTTAAGAGTTAGTCTATAAACGTTGTTTATATTTATGAGATTTATGACGGAAAGCTTCACCTATTTCCGGGCAAACTTGAAGGTCAACTATAACCGAGTTTAGAATAATAATAATAATAATAATAATAGTAACAGTGTTTCAAACTTGTGGGGGAAGCTGATAAAACTTATTTGAATCGCTGATCAAGCGGATAATTATGAATCTAAGGAAGGAAATAGTAAATTTAACCAGCATAACTGCAAGTTGTAATAGCTCAATGCTCAAGTAAATGCAACACAGTATAATTATATAAAATTGTCGTTAACTAATGTTAGGTCATTTGTTTGATTTTCCATTCTCTAGAATTAAGCGTTCCAATCTAAGTGCCTGTTCGAGATGACAATGGCGATGATTTGATGATGATGAGGCTTTGCAGTTTTACTCGAGGTTCTCCAAATAATTGCCAAGTTTGGGATTAAGTTCCAGCACACTGTTGAGTTCTACCTTTACACCGAAAAAAAAGACGAGACTGGAAGGATGCCAGGATGTTGTGATGAAATTTAAGAGGGGAAGGGGGTGAAGGGGATGCTTAACCTGAAGAACCTTAGCTACAACTCTGGAGAAGAAAATGGGGAGAAAGCGATTGGCCATGTGGAGAGTATCCTGTGGGACAGAAAGGTGGTGAGGAATGGCGAGCTGGAGAACTTTGTCAAGACGCTAATTGCCAAGTATTTGGATCCCGAGTTCAAGACGAAGGAGGTGGACTTACTGCTCCCAGATTGGTGCTTTGGGGATCATTTCAACTGGCATTTTGTGGGCTATCCGGCGGGCTTTGTGACGGAGTACGAGTTGAATGTGAGGAATTTTTAGAGAAATCCTTGTTTTTCAAGATGAATTCAATGTTAATGGTTAATTTTTTTGTGATTTGTAGCCGAATATTTATACGGAGAAAGACCCTGGATTTTGGCCAAGTCAACGAGTTTGCGAAACTGGCCATTGCGTTTGTGATTGAGAAGGGAGAGTTGTACGGATATTCCTGACCCAATGGAATCCCCTGCGCTGGTCCTTGCTGTAAAGCCTGAGGTGGGATGAATTGGATTGGGGCTGAGTTTCATTGGAATTTTGATTCTTCCATGATTTTTCGCCAGTTTTACTGATTCATTTGAACAAAACAAATTTTGAATGTCGTAAAAACCGATGGAATGGAGATGGATGGCTAGAATGAATACTATCTTCCGTTTTGTTGGAGTGGGGTTTCCGACATTTATTTTAAAAAATCTCAGGGGATTTTTTTTTACTTTTAAATTCTCCAACTTTTGGAACTGTTCCTCTGCTTCATCCTTTACGGGATAGTTTTCCCGAGTGAGTGGGAGGATGAACGTGTTCCAGCTAACGAGTAAGTTGACGACTGAATTGGAGAGGAGCTAGTGATAGTGAACGGGAGAGTCAATGCATTCAACGTTTGTTAAAAAGTGGATTTGGGGCAATGGGAGAAAGCCTGAGTAGACTAATTTCAGCCCTTTGAACTTAACTCCTTCTGCGTTTGGCCAATATCGCTAATCAGTTCTGGCCCATTTCCGGAAGTCCCACTTTGGGAGGGCTGCTACTCCTGATAATTGAAATAGAAGTGAGAGAAAGCCTGTGTTAAGAAAGGAGCTTGTGAAAGGACACCTTTTCCCGTTTCATGTCTCCCTTGTCATCCCGCTTGTCAATGAGGGGGAGACGGGAACTGAAGAGTTGATTCACTTGGACAACAAGTAAGCATTACTCTTGTTACATTCTACATAGTATTATGCGTAATGTTTTGGCATCGAATTCTGGTTATTTTGGCTTATACGCTTACAACAAGACTTTCTAGCTGTTTTTAAACATCAGATCTTTGACATTAAATGTGCTGAAAAACTCCAACGTTTTTACCTCAGAGCCAATAAATGCACGCATGCAATATATAGCTTTACATTTAGGAGGAGAGGAGACTTGATGCTGGTCATATTGCCATTTTATTAATGCATTTGAAGTCGAAAAAACGTCATGTATTTATTGGCCTAACATCCCATTCATCTTTTGAGGTTGCGAGTTGAGAATATTTATGCCAAGGCTTTTTGTGTGTAAATTCTGGTCAAAGAAGGAACAGGAATCAGTATCATTGATGCCATTAGGTTAATACAAAAATGCGATGTTTGGTGAGCTCCTCATCAAAGATATTGCTTCCGCTTTCCATATTTTTTTCCGTGTACATAATAACGAAGAATTAAGAATACTTCCATAATAAAATTTCCTCCATATAAACCATAGCCATTGAACATACAAAAATTGGAAGTCTTTTTGGGATGAAGGATGATGACTCACGTCAATTTTGCAATCGAATCTGTTTTGCAAGAATGATGTATGATTAGACAATAGCAAAGCAATAATTTCATAATCAAGGTTGTTCAAAGTTTATTCTTACGAAACAAGTTGCATATTGAAAAATGGGCGTAAACACTCCTGGTTTAGATACGCGTTTAAAAAACTGTCAAAACAGCTATTTTTATGAAAATCGAAGCAAAAACTGGCCCGGATTCTTGAGCATTTTTAAGGAAAAAGGTTGAAATCTCCAAAAATCCTGCATTTTAAGTTTTCGCGATGACAAATATTTCATCATAATTTTTTATGTATTTCGTCCTTCATCTAATTTTTTTATGAAATAAAGCCATTGCGTCATAATTCTTGCCTCATCCAGGGGTATATATTTAGGGCAGATTTGGTGCAGTGGTCATCATTTTGCAACCAGAAACCGCAGCAATAATACCCTGTACGTACCCAAAGTCAGTTTCAGAGCTTGTGCTCAAATATTTTTCAAAATGAAATTTTTAACATTTTTAGTTGCTGCGCTTCTTATCTGCCAAGTGGAGTCCTTCAATGATTTTGGTGGTGGTGGTGGGTTCGGTTTTAACTTATTTCCTATTAGCACCTATAGCGCCCCGAAGCGAGATGTGAAAAAAACTCTTCCTGGGGCTGCGTCAGGAGAGCCGATCGAAGAAACGACTACTGCTAAACCTTGGTTCTTTTGGTAATGGAACCATTATTCGGTAAGCGTCGATTCCAATATTTTGCATTATACGAAATCTACTACGCATACGTATAATTAATGGTATAATATTAACCTACTTTAATTGCTGATTTTAGTACACATTGCCACGCCGACTTGATTTCTGAGGAGTGCTGACCAAGCTGTTTTGTCATCTCAACTGATCCAAAATTATTTTCAAAATTGTGTGGACAATGTAATTTTGAATAAATTTATCCTAAAAATCGAATTCTGCAAAACTTGGATTTCCGAACCATTAATTATATTTATATATACGCACGTTCATTGCCACCAAGGTTGTTTATCTCTATTTTGATTAGACACCAGACAACATGAACCTATTTTAAAATACATGTTCATTTACAATCATTGCAATCAAAGCAGCAGATATGATTAATTTATGGGGCACTGAGTGAAACCTAGAGCAGAAATTAAACAGAACATCATCACCGAGATTTCTCCGCATTTTAGTGCCAACTCCATTCCTGTGCTCTAAAACCATCCCCATGAAAAAATTATCTCCTCCTTATCAAACCATGATATCGACGAGCAAATATTCAGAGGATTTTGACAGTTATTCATGCTCCCAATCATCATGTCAACGAAACGACCTTATAACGTCATTTTATTCAAGCATGTTGTAATCTAAAATTTGTAGGCTAATTGAACTGTTTAATTTGAACAGCTCCGTTTAGGAATGGTTGGCTGAAAAGTTAATAACTTATTTCATTAGCAGACGGTGCTGCCGGCTACCCATCCGTTTATTCCAACTTTCACAGATATTTATTGACTTTAATGAGAACCGGCTCTGATATTTGCATCCACCACTCCATTGCGTAGCTCCACTCAACAGTTTTTAATGGGAGGTACTCTCGGCTGGCTACATTCATTTCGTCAAATTTTTTAGTATTGCTTTTAGGCTCAAAATAATTTTCCGAATGAGCAAAGTTGCGTATGCATATGCGTTTTGAGTTGAAAGCCAACATTTTAATGATAATAATTACTAATCCTTTTTATCACAAGAGCACGGGGCACTAGCCGATAGGATCCCGATGGAGACTGTGGAGCCCCAATTGACCTACGGCTTTACTCAAGCGTTGAAGATGGAGCTCCATTCCCAGCGTTTAACCATCCTTAACAACTTCAAGCTTGGAGTCACCACCAAACCCGTTTAAAGGAGACTCCAAAAAGCCGGTGAAGCCAGCTGTGGTCTCCATTGGCTTTCCAACGGTGAAGGTACACTCAACCTCTTTAAATTTGGGAGGAAATCAATAGCTCTTTGTTGAGAATTTCAGGTAGTTAAAATGAAATATTGAATACTACCAAAAAAACGGGTTGCTGATTACGCTTTAAAAGGTTGGATTTTTGTTAGTTGTTCCAGTGAGCTGAAGTAGACGGAAACGGGGAGGATTTTTTCAGTGTCATCAACCAGCTGAAGGATTGTATTTAGCAAATTGAGCAATGGAATCCAACCCCATTGTTTGGGAATAAACGGATGCGAAAAGGTTGGAAAAGTTGGCATTTTTCCATTAGGAATTTTAATCTGTATTTTTTGTTTATATCCCGTTTTCATTGAATCCTTTTAACCGAATTCTTGTACTTGTTACGTCTATTGTAAAGCAACTGGAAGGGAGATTGGACTAAATGAATCGAGTGGTAGCGTTTGTCAGGTTGCTATCTTAGTAGCAAAAAGTAGTTTACCCATTAAGGGGGACTGTGGCGCTCAATCCATGACTGATTTAATGTATAATTTAGAGTTTATGAAGTGAAAAATAATTATTACTGTTTAACTGTAAAGTTAGAGAATTGTAACAGAATAGTCGGAGATTATATTCTGTATTCATTTTGTAATCGGACGTAAAATACATTTGTAATGTTTGTAATGAACAAGATTAAGTTAGTTATATGAATGTAACAAGTAATAACAGGGGCGATTTGTGTACGCAGGAGAGTCTCGACAGGTAAAATGCGAATTCTAGAGCTGCTTCATGAGCTAAAAAGGATTCTGTATTTAGGTTTCCGTAAAATTCAGTCGTGGAATATATAGGAATTATTGTTTGGATTGTAGAATTCCGTGCGTTGTGAGTTTAGTGTAACTTGATTTTAAACTGCTTGAATTTCTCTTTCCATTTCAACTAATTTAAAACCACCTATTTGTTCTAAAAACTATTATTTTGACTTGTACCCCTTCCTTTAAAGTACGATTTTCACACACAAGTCACAAAAAAACCAAAAGTTTGGGATGACACCATCAGCAAAATTTCAATGTAGCTCCACTATGGCTGAAAGCCAATTTCAATACAATAATTTTTATGAAGAAAATTTGAAGTTCTCTAAAGTAGATCATGTAGGTTACATCAAAATCTGCAATGGAAATAATTAACAAAAGATTTGAATAGTGAGTTATTAAAATTTTCATGGTAAAACTATCCAAAACTCACTATCTCTTCTCTATGTCTAAATTATCGGTATGTTTATTGATGGCATCTGAATTTGCGCTGGAGATAAATGTTTTTAAAAAATACTACGAAAATTTCCAACTTATTTTCTCTAGGATAGCAGTGGAACCAAAAATTGATTCGATGCACAAGTTCTTCAAAACTAGTTATTAGAACTTTGATATCAAGACAATTAACATCAAGGGAGCAGGTGTTTTGGAAAGTCTTATCATGCAATTTACAATTCACTACTCAAATGTTTTGTTAATTATATTTGTAGCATATTTTGATGTAGTCTACATGAACCAATTCAGAAAAATTGGAATTTTCCTTATAAAATTAATTGTATAAAAATTAACTTTCAGCCATATTTGAGCTCCATTGAAACTTTTTACCTCGCAAAGACCCTAAACTACAGTAAAACTTCATCTAGGAGCTTTAGATTTTTTTGAAAACGAGTAGGTTTTTTGAATGACGGAATCAAATTCCCAAAGACAATTTATATTTGTTTCATATTTCCTGCATATTATCTACAACAAAAGTTGTTAAAGTTTGCCCAGTATCACATTGCCCCACTATCCACGTATTGAAGTTATGGGGCAAAGTAAGCCAAAATATGTAGTTCAGTCAAACCACAATTGTGTAAAAATTACGGATTGCAGCGACTTGATTCCTTCTTTATTAGAAAGAAGACAAAATTCCAAAGAGGTGTTTTTATTTTCATTTTCACAATCTATTCCTAAGTGCTGAAGCAGAATAGGCCAAATGTGGTCAACTGAATGAAATTGCAAAAAAACTATCTTCGGCATTCGTTTTTAAGGACTTCTTTGAGCAAACATGGCACCTTCAAGCTGTTTAATAACTACTAGTTTGTGCTAATGTTTTGTATTGGCAGTATAATTAGATATTCAGAGGCAGTGAGGTGCTCTACATGTACAGATATACCAGGCAAGAACCTAATTTTTTCGAGGTGTTATGATTATTTTATCTTGCTGAGCATAATAATAAGCCATACTTTACATTATTTAGGCCATTATTGGTTCCAATAGTTTTAAAAAAGGCGCTTGAGAACGAATACGGCTGAAGATAGTTTTTTTTCGCAATTTCATTCTGTTGACCACTTTTGACATATTCTGCTTCAGCACTTAGGAATGGATTGTGAAAATGAAAATAAAAGCACCTCTTTGGAATTTTGTCCTTGTCCTAATAAAGAAGAAATCAAGTCGTTGCAATTCGAAGTTTTTACGCAATACGTGGTTTGACTGAACAACATATTTTGGCTTACTTTGCTCCATAACGTCAATACGTGGATAGTAAGGCACTGTGATACTGGACAAAGTTTTACAACTTTTGTTGTAGATGGTATTCAGAATATATGGAAGAAATATAAAATGTGTCTGGAAATTTGATTCTGGTATTCAAACTAATAACTCAAAGACGGAAAGAGAGGGAATCTAATATTTCTTTCGATCAAAAAGTCTGAGTCTGTTTAGTCTATTTAGAGTTAGTCTATAAACGTTGTTTATATTTATGAGATTTATGAGGAAGAGGTTCATCTACTTCTGGGCAAACAGAAAGGTCAACTATAACCGAATTTTGAATAATAATAATAATAATAATAGTAACAGTGTTTGAAACTTGTGGGGGAAGATGATTAAACAAATATAAATCTGATCAAGCAGATCATAATGAATCTAAAAGAAAATAGTAAATTCAACCATACAAACTACAAGTAATATGTATAGCTTAATGCTCAAGTAAATGCAACACTTTATAATTATATAAAATTGTCGTCCAATAATTTTTGGTCATTTGTTTGATTTTCCATTTTCTAGAATTAAGTTTTCCAACCTAATAACCTGTTCAAGATGACAATAACGATGATATGCATCGTACGAAAACCCAGACTATACACAACCGTAGGAGGAAGTCTGGTCGACGGAGATAACGCCGGACTGTTAGGCTCAGATTAGTAAGGTACAGATGGTTTCGAGTGTAAATATGTAATACATATACAGAAACCATAAACATTATGTATTTTTAAAAACTAAAAATAAGTGTTTTCACATAACTTTTTAATTCAACAGGCCTTATCCTACATCTCTGCTGCTAATTAGCTCCAAACGTGGGTGGAAACACAGCGGTAGCAATGCCAGCAAAAAAGATACCAACATTTTATAGTCGGAAACTGAATTCGGGGACGCCAAATCGGAAAGCAAAATTGAAAGTAAATACTGTTGCTGTAAATAATTGTTAATTTGGGAGAGAAATGTAAAATGTGAAAGGAAGATTGTAAATTCGGGAAGGGAATTGTAAAATGTAAAGGGTAACTACTGGGAAAACTGTGTGGACAAGCGGCCAGTGTCATGTTTGGGGAAATATAAGACAAACTTTTGACTTCAAATATTGAATTAGGGCAAATTTAATTTAATTTTGCTGGAGAAAGTTAGTAAAAGCAGAATCCCTTTTCCTAGTTTCTCGCTGTCTGCTAACAACACAAAAAAGTCTTCGTCCTTTATAAGGATCGGTTGAAATCTGGGCGTAAATGTTTCAAATAATTTTTAAAACGAACGAACACTTGGCGTTGGCTTAATTATCAAAGGCATGTGTGTTTTAGAAATGCTCATAATTTAATTTCGGTGTGGATCAGCTTCTGCTGCAGCTTTTAACGTCCACCCCAAGTGAACTTGCCCAAGCCGAATGAGCAGACACCCCCGGCCAATGATTCTGTGATATCGTCTTAGCTACCGTTAGAATCAGTGGTTTATGTTTTAAAAGGAAAAATACATATAGAAACAAATGTAACAATAATTTCACTGTATTTTCATTTGCTCTCTCAAATTGCCTTCAGTTAATCCGTTTTTCTCTGTATTTTGTTGAATTTCTTACTCCACAATGGATTTTAAATTATTTCTCATATTTTTCTTATAATCGCAACAGCTCTCGCATTTCCAGAAAAAGGTCCATACCGTCTCAAGCGATGTCTGAGGTACGCCGACCCACCAGAATCCTTCTACTCTAACACCGGAAATGAGACGGGACTGGAGAGTTCCCAGGATGTTGTGACAAAACACAAAGAGGAGAGGAAGAGACTGAAGGGGATGCTCAACCTGGAGAACCTAGGCTACCACTCTAGAGGGGGAAATGGGGAGAAAGCGATTGGCTATGTGGAGAGTATTCTGTGGGACGGAAAGATGGCGAGGAAGGGAGCTGAAGAACTTTGTCGAAATGCTACTTGCTAAGTATTTGCATCCCGAGTTCAAGACGAAGGAGGTGGACTGACTGCTTTGGGGATCATTTCAGCTGGCATTCGGTGGGCTATCCGGCGGCCTTTGTGACGGAATATGAGTTAAATGTGAGGATTTTTTAGGGAAATCCTTGTTTAGATAAATTAAATGTTAATGTTTCATTTTTTTGTGATTTGTAGCCGAGTATTTATACAGAGAAAAACATCACCTTGATCCTGGATTTTGCCCCAGTCAACGAGTTTGCGAAACTGGCCATTGCGTTTGTGATTGAGAAGGGAGAGTTGTACGAAATTCGGGATGTTCCTGACCAAATAGAATCCCCTGCGCCGGTCCTTGCTCTAAAGCCTGAATTGGATTGGGGCTGAGTTTCATTGGAGTTTTGATTCTTCCAGGATTTTTCGCCAGTTTTACTGATTCATTTGAACAAAACAAATTTTGAATGTCATAAAAATTATAATCCAGTGGATAGATGGATAGCTTGAATGGATACTATCTTCGATTTTATTGGAGTGGGTTTTCCCACATTTATAAAAAACCTCAGTGAAAGTTTTTAGTTGTAAATTCTCCAACTTTGGGAACTGTTCCTCTGTTTCATCCTTGACGGCATAGTTTTCCCGAGAGAGTGGGACGATGAACGAGTTCCAGCTCACTAATAAGTTGATGACTGAAATTGGAGACGAGCTAGTGATAGTGAGCGGAAGAGCCAATGCATTCAACGTTTGTTAAACGTGGGGTTGGGGCAATGAGAGAAAGCGAGAGTAGACTAATTTTAGCCCTTTGAACTTAACTCCTTCAGAGAAATAGAAGTGAGAGAATGCCTGTGTTAAGAAAGGAGCTTGGGAAAGGACACCTTTTCCTGTTTCATGTCTCCATTTTCATCCCACTTGTCCATGAGAGTGAGATGGGAACTGAAGAGTGGATTCACTTGGGCATCAAGATCTTCAACGCTGTGTGGTAGAAACACGCCACTCGTCATTCGCCTGGAGGAGCGAAGCATCAGCACTTGAAGTGGGAAAGCTGCTGGTTTCTGGTGATGGTGAGGATCCTACGTTACATAGTATGCATGGCAAGTTTCCTAACCGAAATGTGAAGCAAAACTCCTGTTGCAATCCACAAAGTGTTATGCGTAATGTTATAGCATCGAATTCGGGTTTCTTTGGCTTATAAACTTGCAACAAAGACTTTGTAGCTGTTTTTTAGACATCAGATCGTCGGCATTACATGTGCTGAAAAACTTTTCCTTGTACATAATAACGAAGAATTGTGAATACTTCCACAATAAAGTTTTATCCGTATAAATCATAGCCATTGAATATACAAAAATGGGAATTCTTTTTGGGATGAAGGATGATGACTCACGTAAATTTTGCAATCGAATTTGTTTTGCAAGAAAGAGGTATGCTTAGGCAATAGCAAAGCAATGATTTCAAAATCAAGGTTATTCAAAGTTTATTCTGACAAAATTAGCTGCATATTGCGAAACGGGCGTAAACATTACTGGTTTAAATATGCGTTTAAAAACTGTCAAAACAGTCATTTTTATGAAAATCAAAGCAAAAACTGGTCCAGATTCTTGAGCATTTTTTAGAGAAAAGGTTGGAATCTTGAAAAATATATTACATTTCAAGTTTAAGCAATGGAAAATATTTCATCATAATTTTTTTTTATTTCGTCCTTCATTAATTTTTTTATGAAATAAAGCCATTGTGTCATAATTCTTGCCTCATCTCGGAGTATATAATGAGGGTAGATTTGGTGCAGTGGTCATCAGTTTGTAACCAGAAATCGCATTAATACCCAGTACAAAGTTTGTTTCAGAGCTTGTGCTCAAATATAAAATGAGAGTTTTAACATTTTTAGTTGCTGCCCTTCTACTCTCCCAAGTGGAGTCCTACAATGATTTTGGTAGTGGTGGTGGGTTTCCTTTATTTTTTCCTCTTAGTGGATTTACCCTCACGAAGAGCCCCCCAAAGCGAGCACCAGCGGCGCAGCAACCTCCTCGTGCTACGCCATTTACAGCAAATGGGACTCTTCTTTAAGTAAAGCAACCGTTGATGGAACAATTCCTAAACACAGCCCGAACCACTATCTCAAGGTAATCGTAAATTTTCAATATTTTGCATTATATAAATCTACTACACATACTTTTAATTTGCAATAATATTAAAAAAAAAAAAATTCCTGATATTGCTGATTTTAGTGCACATTCCCACGCCATTCTGAGGAGTGCTGATAAAGCTGTATATAATCTTATTGATACAAAATTCTGTATTAAATTTGTGGGCAATGTTTTTTTAATTAAATTTATCCTGAAAATCGAATTCTACAAAACTTTGATTTTAGAGCAACTGATTCCGCATGTTAATTGGCACCAAAGTTGTTGATCTCTATTGTAATTAAACACCATACGACATGAAACCGATTTTAAAATGCATGTTGAGTTACAATCATTGCCATCAAACGCAGCAAATGGGTATTTTATGGGGCACTGCGTGAAGCCCCGAGGCTAAATTAACACAGAACATCCTCTTCACTGAGATTTATCCGCATTTTTGCACCTAATCCATTCCTCTGCTCAAAAAACCACCCTCATTAATAAATATACGTCCTCCTTTTCGAACCATGATATCAATGAGCTAATAATAACGAGCAGAAGAATTTGACAGTTATTCATGCTCCCAATCATCGTGTCAAATAAACAACCTTGTTAAGTCGTTTTATTCAAGGATGTTGTAATCTAAAATTTGTAGGTAATTGAACTCCGATGGGATGCATTTACATTCTGTGGAGTTTGTGAGCTGCTTATCAGCTCGTTGGCGGATGTTTACTCCAAACTGGAGGAGCTGAAGACTGTGCTCAGGACAAAGATTGAGGGAGCGGAGGAGGTGTATTCAGTGCAAAAACGGTACAAGAAGCATGACAAAGCGTAGCTGGAGTTTAGGGAGGAGTTCTTGGAGGTAGGTCATGATAATTGTATCTTTTACTAAATAAAATAAGATTTATTTACGTTTTTAATTCTTGTTTTTGAATCGATAAGTTCATCGGTCGTTCCAATGAGGATGCATGCAACATCCCATCAACACTTGAAAAATTAGGCAAGCAAAGGATGTCAAAACGAAAGGTCAGAGCAAAAAAGAAGTTGACGCTTGAAGAACCCACTTCATTTCGGATCTAAAGACAACTCCGCAGAAGGCCCATTCGTCAACAATACGATGAACGAAGGGGTGGCTCTAATGAGAAGGATGAACAAGAATCCATCAGCACCTGATCATGATCATGATAATGTTTCTGATAACTCCAGGATTTTTAAAGAGGAAGATAAGTCACCACCCCGAAGGAAGAGGAGCAAAGCAGGAAAGGATGATACACTGAAAAACATGATAAGGTTCTCGTTGCACTGGACAAAACACGTTAAGTAAATCTGTCGCGAAGCACTTTCAAAGGAGAGTCACGGTTTTATGGAGCGAGATGAGAAAACAGGGAGCTATGGGAGCATCACTTACTCCACCGGCTTCGGGAACCGTTTCAGAAGCACGAGAACAACTCTCATTTTCAACCAAATCGAAAAAAAAATGGAAAGATGGAATATGAGTTCTTCAGCTGCTCCGAAACCCTCCCTGTGCTCACTTGGACAAGGGATCAGCAGAAACTTTTCCGTCGCCATTTTCTGAGCCAGCATTGCGATCATTATAATTGTCGCTTGTGGTGTCTCCATCCTGTCAAGCATTCGAGCAAAGAAGAGCTCTTTCAGCACGTCAAAACTGTTCACTCCATCGACTCGTTGCAAGTGTATGCAAAAAAGTGCCAAAGTCTCCAATTCTAAAAGTACGCAAGTACTAAAAAACAAAAAAAGGATTACCTCAGTCGTTGCAGGTGGATTTGGCCCTGGTCCAGCAGCCTTGAAAGCTTATTAAGTTTATGGGATGCTGTTTGATGACCTGAGAAGCAAAAGCTATCTCAACTACGTGTGGATCCGCATGAGTGAAGATGACAAGCAAGAAAGGGCAAAATATTCTGGAAAACCCCCGAAAGAAATTATCACAGCCAAATTAATCAGTGCCAAACATGGGGGTCAAGGTTTGTAAAGGAATTGATGGGAATGGGAAAATGACAAATGAATGATTTTTAGCTAATTTTAGTTGGCTTGATTATGCCCTTAGCCCTGCTCGACCTTATGAACCAGAATCTGAAGCGAATGATGATCAAGATGGTGTTGGTGAAGAAGATTTCAAGATTGTCAATGAAACTGATAATGAGGGCGCTTTAGGAGGACCTACATCTCAACAATGTCGCGATGTGAATGATGAGAAGGAGAAAAAAACTTGGTAGTTTACCAGCACAGCCGCATTCATCAAGTAGAAAAAAAAGTTGAATCCAAGTTCAAGGTGAGTTTTATTTCAGTTTATGGAGATTATTATTTTGAGCATACGTTGATGTTGTGAACGATTAATACTACTATTATTTAAAACTTTTGGACTCATTTCCGATCTAGCGGAGCTCATGATCCCGAATAAAAAAGGAAATCGTCATCATTTCTCTGCGTTGTCTTACTGCGACAGGTATGGCTAACATTCACTCTCAAAAACTCGGAGGTGCCGAATGCGCTGGTATTTTGCTTCAGCCTTAAGCCACCTCCCGAATAAAACGCGGTGATAATCGCTCCTGGAGTTCATTCCGTTGTGACTGCTTTTGTTATTATTTTATGACTAAAGTTGTTCATTCTAATGAGTTAAAATGCCCAAAATCTGTATTCAAATATGTGACAAAAACGGCAAATATATGTAGTTAAGTATGTAGAAAAAAATTGCAAAATGTGTGCAAAAATGTACTAAAAATTAAATATTCGCCTAGAATAGACTTCAGGTGACTGTACATATGACTAACCTAACCTAAAGATACCCCTAAAGTCAATCTTCTTTTTAAAACTGAGCGAGTCTGGGAGTACAAATATAGGAAATTGATAGTTTTGTTACCTAAACGAACACAAAACCGTGAAAAATGGCAAAAATTTACGAAATATTAACAAAAATCAAGCAAAATCGCAAAATATGTAACTACATATTATGTAATATTTTTAAAAACTTCAGATATGTAAAATATATGATTACTATATGGGCTTGAAATAACCCATTTGTCGCCAAACATACGCAGGCAAAGTATGTATTTACATGGATTGAACAACTCTATTTATGACTGAATGAAATGTAGTTAGACCATTAGAATGCGCAGCAAAGCTGATTTCTCAGATAGCTGAAGTTTAAAAATAAAACGTTACAACTAACAAAACTCCGTTTATGCGTGTTGTTCATGAAACCGGATTGAATAGAATAAAAAGCCTATAATTTGTCCGCTTCATTCATAGTTCACGAATCGTACATATTCTAAATGTAAAACAAAAGGAGAAAAAGTGATAAATAGAAAAAACAGATGAGAAGCTCACACGTTTTTATCATTAGCACGTTTATTACAAAAATTGAAAATTGCATACGTCGTATTTTTAGAGATAAGTAGCATTTAAACTGTCCTGTTGCTTTTACCTATAAAGGATCTACTATTTGGTATTGCTACTTGATTTTTTCAATTTATTTCATCAAGCCTCTCATCTAGACATTATGAATGTGAAGGAATATCCGTGGAAGACTGACTTGTCTTTTGTTTCTTTTCCTAGCCTATTTCTTCCGGTGAGTTGATGGGAAGCAACGAGTTTCATGGAAGAGTTTCGCATTTGAGCACTGAAAACTTATCCGGAGGCAATATCCCAAGCTGCATTAGCCAATGCTGATGAAATCCCAACCGGGATTGAGTTTTGCAACGGATGCATCCCAAACATAGCATTTTAGAACGAGGTGATAATCTTGTTGATGTTGATTTTTGACTTGAGCGTGAAACTACTCCAGATTTTTGAAGCTAGAGGAACACATGGTTAGCTGGAACAAGTCTTTATCTTCCACTGTGTTCCACCTGAAGATGAAAGGATACAATTATGGAACATTCGCAACAGTCGCCATAAGCGACACGCGTCAAAATCTGGAATGACGGGAAGATTAGCATACTCCTTCAGACGTGCTGACAGCGAGCCTTTTTGTCCAAAATCTCCACTCCTTCGTTGGTCATGCTGGGAAACCGCTAGTTGCAGTAGGTTTCAACAACTCAGGTCCAAAAACTATAATATTCCGAATTTTTACGGGAGCCCCAGTAGTTGTTGGAGCGTTGGCAGTAGCATCGTGATACTTGTTCCGGAGACTTGTTACAGCTTCCTCGGATGAGGGAAGATATATGTGGCATTCTGAACAGTTTTTTGATTTCTCTGTTAAAAGTAATACAATTTTTGATGTATAACTTGTAACCGCTAATGAATTGGATTTTATAAAAATTGATTCCTTACGATGGTGAAAAGTAATGTGTTGAACGAACGCGGTAGGATTCATTGTAGCAAGTTGCAGACGCGTTGGGCAAGAATATCGGGTGCTATTTTCCTCCTCAGTTAGTTCAAGCTTTCGTTTCTGGTAACGTTTCCTCTCTGTTTCAGGAGCTTTCCGTTGTAGATTTGTTTTTTTGATAGTTTCAGATTGAAAACTAGACGCTGCATTGGTCTTTTCTGGTAAGTTTGAGTGGAAAAACTGCTTTTGCTGAGGATTTTGGTCCTGGAGTGACTTCAACTGCAGATTTTTATTTTTTTCAAAGTCTTTCCAATGCTGATCCTACTTTTCCTTCTCTTCGGAAAAAATGCTACTTTCAGAGAAAGCAACGAAAAGGCCGCTCAATGGAAAGCAAGACGACTTTGGAACTTTTGAGCATTCATTTTATCAGCTAGATTCGGACAGGCTGAGCGAGTGAACATTTTGGTGTCGGATGTAGGCTGTTTTTGTAGGATGTGAAAATCTCGATCTGCATAGCTCGGAAATAACTTCCACCATCGTCAACACTGGAATGCATTATCAGCAGGTTGTAACTTGACTCTGCAACACGACACTGACTGCACTGCATGGGCTAATCTAAAACTAAAAATATTCGTGTTCATAGTCTTATTAAGCTCTGAAGTAACATCAGCACGCACGTCGAAACAAACCATTTCCTACCAGAATGAAAGATAGTATTACCAACGTAGCTAAAACGTTGGTGAAGGGCTGAGATTCGGCAATGGAGACAAATGTAGCTTACTCATTTTTCTTCAATAATTTTCCCTCCATCTCTGACTGGAAAAGCGACTTCATCCTGTTGTGAGAGGATGGCGCCGTGCTCTGTCATCGCAATTAGTTGTTTAATTAATCTTGTTTCTGTTCGTGCACTCGACTTTACTGTCAGCTTGGGTTTAAAAGCACCTGTGAATTTCAGACTTGTGAGAAAAATGAAGAAAAACAAGGGCATCAGACTGCGCGGTAGTCAAGCTGGGGCACCGGGATGCAGCAAGGTTGAATAGATTCACAACCTACTTCTCTTTGTTTTCCCGACGTTGGCTTGGCTTGCTTAAATGCAGCTAACTAAGATGCATAGACACTCATCACCAACATCACCATTTATATGCAAGTGGGCTTATTTTTGCTCAATTCCTCTTTCATTATTAATCGCAGATTGCCCAATTATTTTTGTATCTTTTAATGTAACCAATTCTAAACGGTTTTGATGAAATTGTGCACGAACCATAATCAGCGTGCTCTTACTCTAATTTTTAAACTTCCAGCTGCTGAAATCCGACCCCGAAAATGTGAACAATTCCCATTTAACTCGGTGTGACTTCATTCATTCCTGAAGTTTACTAGCTAATCATGATCATGCATTACCAATAAAGTTTGCATTTAGCAAGTAGAAATGACCCCCTTTCATGAATTAACAACAGGCCGGATTCATATCAACAAACAGTTTAGCGTTTTAAATGTACGGCGCTTCACTTGGCAGCAAGAAAACGCCGTTTGTAACCGCACTTCATGCAAATAATCTGCATTCATATTGAAAATCATGCGCATGCAAATCTTATTGACAAATTGGCTCATATCTTAGTTTCTGCAGTTACGCGGAGTTTTCAACTCCACATGAAGACTGAATACAGTTTTCCTATTTGTGAACCTTTGCCACAAATCGACACTCACTCAATATTGTAAAATTACTTTTGATCATGCACATTTTGGACGAGCTTTGATAAGTGACTTTCTCGACGTAGCATTAAACTCAATGAGAACGTGAAAACTATTTTCCCAATGTTAAGATGCATGACATGTACCTTCATGGATCTCGAAGAACATAGCGATTGTTTAAATGCCGGATATGGAAACTGACTGGTCAAATGAGGTAGTTTGTTTTCATATAGATGCTTTCTTGTTTTAAATGAGTATATAAGTTTGATAGGGGAATCATCGAGATTCCAAATGAATAAAAACGTGATTTATAGTCACTAAGCATAATTCAAATGCCTGTGAACAGTTAAAACACTCATTGTTTTACACATTGAATGTCAATGCAGCAAACTTGACCCTCTCTCCAGTTTTATTATATTGTTCATTTGGTACAACTGCGAGCTCGTTATTGGGGGAATTTCACTTCCCAATATGACCATTTTCATTTATTTGTCATAAAATACTAGTATTCTCTTCAGCAAGCTCGTCCTCATTTGATCTCATTCCAAGCGCCATTCCACATAAAATAGAGCATGTTGCATACATTATAAATTGTAATGTAATTTTAGCATTCTGGTTTTCAGTTCCGGATGTATGAATTTTTTTAAAAAATTTATGTAAGTAAGTAATTTCTACTTACTTACTCAGTGAGTTCTATCCATGAATTTCCCACCACGTAATTGAATTTACTTCTTTGTTTTTTATATTCAGCAAGTCGGTTGAACCAGTTTTTGGCTACCACTTTGAACGCCATCATAAGACTTTTGTCATACGCAAAGTAGGTAGATCATCATTGGGATTCAAGTCAGTACTTTACATTACATCTCACTCATTCGTTTATTTTACATAATGCCACGCTCATAATGAAAGGGTTTGACATGCCCGCAAGAATGAATAAGCCAATGAAACATGGATTCTGGCATACTTTTCAGCATTCATGATGGTGCATTCAGTTTTTTTAAACTCGCTTTTTCATTTTGCGTGATTTACGTGACAGTAACCATTTGATTTTTTTGAGCCGTAGGGAAATATTATAAACTTTATTAATAATATTGATATATTAAAAGAGTTAAGATATTATGACTTCAATCGACCTTGAGCAGTTTTTCTTCGAGAGGATTCTGAAGGATTTTTTTATTTTTTGATCTGGATTTTCATATAACATCTTAATGATTTGTTACAGCCTTTCTTAAGGCGGATTACCCGGTCAAAATTCGCGAAAGCCAATTCATGACTGCTTTCAGACCCATCCATAATAAAGTTGCCCTCTCCCAGTTGAAACCGATACAAAGGTCTCGCAAAATAGTGATCGGCAGACGAATTGCGTGCAACAGGGTTAGTGTTGTTAGACACGCCCACAAAATAAGAAAAATAGCTCTTCGCAACTGATGATTTTCTCTTTGTTGCGGACTCTCTTGATCCTCATCGTCAACGTTCAAAGTACCCCTTGCTGCAATTTCCTCCGCTAGTATTTCTCTTTGCCTTGGGAGACACATCTTGGACAACTAAACTGCAAAGAAAAATGACACGCTACTTTCAAATATTTAGAGTCTGATATCTGAATTATTTTCATATTCGTTTAAACTACATGTTTCTATTTTTTCTCACCTAAATTTACTGGTTAGCAGGCCGACAGATAGTAGGCGAATCCTTTCCTGATCGGATCCTAATGCCACTCCCGAAATATACAGTATATATTGTTTTTTATTTAAATTTAAAAGGGAGTCCAAATTTAAGAATAAGGTATTTGAAAAATACTATACGTGGTAGAATCAAAGGATAATATGTGTAGTGTAGCAAAAGTCAAGCCTCAAAAATAGGAATCGTGTTTTTGGGTCATTCATTTTCTATTCTCAGAATGTATATTAGTACAGCTTTCACACTAAATTTCTTACATTTCTGAATTAGAGCACAATACAAGTGCTGCTTTATATTAAGTTGTGAAACAACTTCTTGTGATTGTTTTTACGTAACTCTCTATATCGTGAGAAGTTTGTCATGTCATCGTCACCGTAAGGGGCCATCCACATCAAATATAACGCTCCCCCTCCCCTTGTCACGTATTACCTTGCCAGTGTAAATACAACTTGTAAACTCAATATATGTGTTACATATTGTTCTTATTGCAGTTTACTTAGGTTTGTAGCTGGCATAACGGTTGTACACTTACATTAAACGTTTGTGTTTCAGAGAAAAAACAATCTGTTGGGACGAACTGTAAAAAATCTAACCGTACCGCTCGTCTTAGACCCCCCTTCCTCCCCTGTTTCGCTCCGTAACAGGGCCCGTCCTACAGTGTCGGTTGGTGTCGCACAACTGACAGGCCGTACCACGGACGACTAAATATTAGGCCGTACCACAGCCTAAAGTGACAAATTTTCAAATAAAATATGCACGTTATTAAAGGCGAGTTATCATTTTTGGCTCAAGTACGGCCTATTGAAACGTAAAAACTCAATGAAAAATCGCGGTTATGAAGGCTTTATTTTGGGGATTGCGCCATATTTGGACATTTTTGCCGAAAATTCTGACAAAACTTAAAATTGCGTGTGGAATACTCGTACAAGTTTGCACGAAACGATACATATTTATTTTAAAAATTGCAAAAGGTAATATTGGCGCTATTTGAATGCAAAGCAAAGAGCGGACGGACCAAAAAATGCAACAGGCCGGACCAACGGTCGGACGGCCCCTGCTCCGTAACGCTAACCTCAACCCTCCAACATGCGTTACGTTTGATATAGATTGCCCCTAAGATTTTGCTGCTGGGTACAGCTGTATTTGCGTGCTGCAAAAGTAACTTTGGATTTAACAATTCAAGGGTATTCAAAGGTTTTTCAGAATGCAGTCTGCAGTTATTCTTTTACAAACGTTGTCATTTGATTGTAGAGCTTGTTTTAAATTCTTCATTCAGTTGTATGACAACTTCAGTAAATTCCTACTCGGTTTATTACACTGTGGACCTATTTTCTGTATGTAGTGTTTCTGTTTTAATTATTGTACTAAACCTTGTAGGTAACTAGTTAAAAAATTGACAATTCTATCAGCAAGTAATGAACTTTGCGAAAGGTCGTTCACCTTGACTTGACTACAGGGCGATTACACTTTATTTTTACACAGTTCACGTGGTTGCTGTACCCTCACATGAGCCCTTCAATAATAATAGAGGCATGTAGCTTGTAGGCAATTTTATGTTCTTTCGGATACTCAAAAAACAATTCTCCTATTTATAAAACTTGCCGACCTAATTTACTCTGAAAGTTGAAACGCGTTTTTGGGCGTTTCCGGGGATTTTTGTGCCCGAAATCCGATCTTGGTCATCTACTGCTCTTCTAATAAGTCACAAGACGTCTCCTGACATTGGAACGAAGTGTTAACAACATTATAAAGAAGTTTTAAATACAAAATATGTACAAAAAGTTGCTAATTGTCTGGTTTTGGTAGGGTCGAAAACTTCGTGTTTAAGGCGATTGAGAAGTTTCAAAACACATTCATGGTGCTTATGGCTGCGAAAGGCCGTGCTCTTATACCGCTGATCAAGGCTCTTTAAAATGTAAATGCCAACACTCAACATGAAGTTAGGGATAATTTTGAGCCATTACTCTAGGTAAAAGTCCCAAAACTTAATGGTGAAAGCAGTCGAAAGGTCCTTGTTCACCATTAAGCTGCAAGTTTACATGCTACTTGGTTTACCACCCCGTGGAAAAAGGATTTGAAGGACACGGTGGAAATTTCGATGTTCACGAAGAAGAGCATCGCTTTTTAGTCCCGCTTAGAGAAGCCTGTTGGAATTCTATGATGTGGGAACCTCCAGCAGCGACTTTTTCAACGAGAAGTGACTATGCTGGAAGGAGTCTGGAAACTTCTTATTGGCAAGTAGAGTAAAGTCACTCCGTAAACTTAGCCAAAACTTATGCATTGTAAAAAATAATTATGTCAAACTAGCTCGAAATTCGATGAGGAACACGTTGGGCAAATCAAAATTTCACATAAACTAATAATTAAGTCTGTAAATCGCTTCCAAAGTGTGAAAAAATAAAGTGTAATCGCCCTGTATAATGGTACAATGAATGGATACCCCGCTTATTTTGGTTACATTATATGTGTCGATGAATGGTAAAAAGGCCGATGTAGCATTTTCCTTCCTATGTTAGAAAAAATACATGCGAAGGGTAGTTGTAGGTGGGGTTTCATTTTATACGGGAGACTTTTATTTCAAAATTTTTTAATGCATTTTTGTAATCAGCAGGCCCAAATGCCCATGATTACGTAATTTCACGTTATCCCGAAAGTTTAGAATTTAATTTTGGTAAAACACCAACAATCCCCACCTAAAATGAAACCCATCTGCTCCCATATTTCCCACGTTTTTTTTTCTAACATAGGAAGGAAAATGCTACTTCGGCCTTTTTACCATTCATCGACACATGATATGCGTAGCGTTTTGCCAGTTTAGTGATGTCATTTGAGCCTGCATTTTTGATGGCCGAATATACTACTTTTTGTGCAATGTGCTATCTATCTATGCTCAAATTTTTCTCTTACGGAATATATAAACTCGTTTAAATATTTTTTGTGAAAATCTAGTATCACTCAATATGTGGGGTAAGATTGAAAATGCAACATCTGTTGCTAAGACTGGACTCCACAAAAATTAATCCTATGTGATGAATGCATGAATTAAGCCATTCTCAACGCAGCTCTGTCCAAACAAAAATTGACTCACCTTGTAATCATCGTTGAAGTCAGGATAGTTTATAACATAGCAGGTAGTATTCTGCACTAAACATGAATCTGAACATTCAGAAAATATTTTGAGAACTTGGAACGTATTTCCAACTACATAACTATATATCTAACGTACTAAAATGCAGGAATTCAAAAACTAAAGTCTCATGCACCTAGAACTGACATTTCTTGAGAAAATTAGGAGTTTTTAGTAACTTCTTTTTGACCAGTTTTGGTGCCGAAAAAAAGCAAATTTCAAAAACAAAAGGGTGATTTACAATTTTGTGTTTTTCCTAACCAAAAAGAATTAGGTCTCTAGTTAGCATTGATTTTTAGTTACACAGAATTTGCTGAAGTAACCAATTTCAGCACTTTTGTTCCCCTAGCTCCGCCGAAAATTGATGTAGCGAGCTAAAATTTGACAAAGACATACGACTTACAAGTTACTATACTTTACTAAAAAAATTTGAAAATCCAAGACATAGTTGAAAATATTTTGCCAGTTCTCAAAATATTTACTCAATTTAGTTTTCTGTAAAACCAAAATTTGAAGTTGATAATAATCATAATTGGCATGGCAGATTTTCGTTACTAATAGATTTAGAATGCAAGAAATTAAAAAAAACATTCGCAAGTAATTGAATCTGTTTAAAAAACGCTGAAAACCAAGATGTTTTTATTCCTGAAAAAAAAAACAGAAATTGTATTAAAATACAAACAATTTTCCTTACTGCTTCACTATAATACTAATGAGGGATAGTGTAACTAACGAGCAAAGTGCGTAGTCGATCGGACACCGAATTGAACCATTCGTGTTGGAAAATGTGGACACCTATGAATA